>CM065680.1:104105695-104118195 GCA_017654935.2 Phymorhynchus buccinoides | reverse complement strand
ACATTTCGTCCTTTGCTGGGAACAGAGGACCCAGTGCCCAGGAAGGTCAGTCGAGGATACTGTCCCTGCGCAGTGCTGCATTGTCCCTGCGCAGAGCAGCGCTGCGCTTCAAGGTGCCGGGTGTTGGTGTGCAGCTCCTTCAGCACATGCTCTGTGCCCTCCTGCTGCAGGGCTTCTGTCAGGTACGCTTCGTGGTTCAGCCCAATGCACTGATCTCTACAGAGAAAGGAAAAATAAAACTATATTAAATGAACAGCTTAAGCTTGTTTGTCTTCTCTAATCTATTCAGAAGACCATTTGATGTCCAAAAGCATTACAGTTGAGTACTCTTAACGCAAAATTCAGGGGACAAAGATATTTTTGTGCGTTTATCATTATTTGTGTTAAGCATTATGCAATATTAAAGAGGGGTTTTGTCCGTTCAAGCAGATTTCTTAGCGTTAACCAATATTTGATGTATCCAGTTTTGTGCTAAGTGTACTCCACTGTATGTTCTGCAAGCCGACAACAGTCTCAACCAACGTGTGTAAAGGCCCACCTGTTGAATCTTTTGTGCTAAGTGCACTCCACTGTATGTTCTGCAAGCTGCCAACAGTCTCAACCAACGTGTGTAAAGGCCCACCTGTTGAATCTTTTGTGCTAAGTGTACTCCACTGTATGTTCTGCAAGCTGCCAACAGTCTCAACCAACGTGTGTAAAGGCCCACCTGTTGAATCCTTTGTGCTAAGTGCACTCCACTGTATGTTCTGCAAGCTGCCAACAGTCTCAACCAATGTGTGTAAAGGCCCACCTGTTGAATCCTTTGCGAGGTCTGTACTGGAAGCGTAGACCAGTAGAACCAGCCACCACCGCTCTGGACTGTGTGACCCCTGTCCCCTCACTGTGACCCTCCGGTGTGCCCCCACAGCTGAAGAGGGAGAAAAAGAAACATGTGCTTTTAATACTGCTCTCTTATTCTTATTCATACTGGAGTCAGTGACTTTTAAATCAGAGCACAAATACAACAAGCTCTCTCCCTCTCTCTCTCTCTCTCTCTTCTCACACACACATACACATGTTTATCCTTTCACACACACACACACACACACACACACACACACACACACACACACACACACACACACACACACACAGGGACAGACACACACATACAAACACAATGGGGTGTTGGTGAATTATTGATCAACACACACATACACGAACATACACGAACACGCACACACACACACACACACATGCATACACACACACAACCACACACACACAAACACGCACGCACACACACCTGTTAGTCCACTGGTCAGGAGGCAGGTGTCTGAGGTGTGGGAAGATGGTGCTGTGGACCAGGTGGAGTCGTGACTGGTAGCGATACACCCCCTCAAACGACACGTCCGATGTCGACTCGTTTAACACAAGGTGCTCCGTCTCAGTAGGAAATCTGTAAGGGAAACAAGCAGTGAGTTAAACAACCATAGGTGAAAGTAAAACATTCTCCTAATCCTGAAATAACACGTTTCAGTGTTCTCTTAATCTTCACAATCCTGAAGTGTTGATAATAACAATTCAAAAATTCCAATGTGTGTGTGTGCGTGTCTGTGTAAACAGGATGGGATGGCGTGGTGTCAGAATCGCACGTCTATCATCTTGTTTCAATCTGCCATCAACGTTGGCAGAAATGGTGGATTTTATAAGACCTTGGTTCTGAATGGCAAGATGGCCGATCCTGAAGACTCTCAGCCTTTTCAATCCTGATTCCAGGGGCATTCCTGAACTACTTTCACCCATGGCAAGATGGCCGATCCTGAAGACTCTCTCAGCCTTTTCAATCCTGATTCCAGGGGCATTCCTGAACTACTTTCACCCATGGCAAGATGGCCGATCCTGAAGACTCTCTCAGCCTTTTCAATCCTGATTCCAGGGGCATTCCTAAACCACTTTCACCCATGGCAAGATGGCCGATCCTGAAGACTCTCTCAGCCTTTTCAATCCTGATTCCAGGGGCATTCCTAAACCACTTTCACCCATGGCAAGATGGCCGATCCTGAAGACTCTCTCAGCCTTTTCAATCCTGATTCCAGGGGCATTCCTGAACTACTTTCACCCATGGCAAGATGGCCGATCCTGAAGACTCTCTCAGCCTTTTCAATCCTGATTCCAGGGGCATTCCTGAACTACTTTCACCCATGGCAAGATGGCCGATCCTGAAGACTCTCTCAGCCTTTTCAATCCTGATTCCAGGGGCATTCCTAAACCACTTTCACCCATGGCAAGATGGCCGATCCTGAAGACTCTCTCAGCCTTTTCAATCCTGATTCCAGGGGCATTCCTAAACCACTTTCACCCATGGCAAGATGGCCGATCCTGAAGACTCTCTCAGCCTTTTCAATCCTGATTCCAGGGGCATTCCTGAACTACTTTCACCCATGGCAAGATGGCCGATCCTGAAGACTCTCTCAGCCTTTTCAATCCTGATTCCAGGGGCATTCCTAAACCACTTTCACCCATGGCAAGATGGCCAATCCTGAAGACTCTCTCAGCCTTTTCAATCCTGATTCCAGGGGCATTCCTGAACTACTTTCACCCATGGCAAGATGGCCGATCCTGAAGACTCTCTCAGCCTTTTCAATCCTGATTCCAGGGGCATTCCTGAACTACTTTCACCCATGGCAAGATGGCCGATCCTGAAGACTCTCTCAGCCTTTTCAATCCTGATTCCAGGGGCATTCCTAAACCACTTTCACCCATGGCAAGATGGCCGATCCTGAAGACTCTCTCAGCCTTTTCAATCCTGATTCCAGGGGCATTCCTGAACTACTTTCACCCATGGCAAGATGGCCGATCCTGAAGACTCTCTCAGCCTTTTCAATCCTGATTCCAGGGGCATTCCTAAACCACTTTCACCCATGGCAAGATGGCCGATCCTGAAGACTCTCTCAGCCTTTTCAATCCTGATTCCAGGGGCATTCCTGAACTACTTTCACCCATGGCAAGATGGCCGATCCTGAACTCTCTCAGCCTTTTCAATCCTGATTCCAGGGGCATTCCTAAACCACTTTCACCCATGGCAAGATGGCCGATCCTGAAGACTCTCTCAGCCTTTTCAATCCTGATTTCAGGGGCATTCCTGAACTACTTTCACCCATGGCAAGATGGCCGATCCTGAACTCTCTCAGCCTTTTCAATCCTGATTCCAGGGGCATTCCTAAACCACTTTCACCCATGACAAGATGGCCGATCCTGAAGACTCTCTCAGCCTTTTCAATCCTGATTCCAGGGGCATTCCTGAACTACTTTCACCCATGGCAAGATGGCCGATCCTGAAGACTCTCTCAGCCTTTTCAATCCTGATTCCAGGGGCATTCCTAAACCACTTTCACCCATGGCAAGATGGCCAATCCTGAAGACTCTCAGCCTTGTCAATCCTGATTCAAGGGGCATTCCTGAACTACTTTCACCAACGATTAACTCACAAACTTATTACCGTAACTTTCAGGATATAAGGCAATATTTGTTTTCTCCAAATTCGACCTCTGCGTCTAATATATGAGGGTGCCCTATTTGTGGACTAAAAGATGAGGGAGGCAACGATTGCTCAGCTGCCATGAGCACCACTAAGCAGGGAGGGGTAGAATCATCATCATCATCATCATCACCATCACCAGCATCATCACCATCATCATCATCAGTATCATCATCACCATCATCATCACCATCATCATCATCACCAGCATCATCACCATCATCATCATCACCACCATCATCATCATCACCATCATCATCAGTATCATCATCATCACCTCACCTGTTCACCCACTGTTGATACACATCATTATGGTACACCTGCTCAGGTGTCATGTGGACAACCAGACAGGGAGGGGGGGGTGGTGGTCACACCATCACTACTATCATCATCATCACCATCATCATCATCATCTTCATCACCATCACTACCTCACCTGTTCACCCACTGTTGATACACATCATTATGGTACACCTGCTCAGGTGTCATGTGGACAACCCAGGGGGGGGGGGGGGGGGGGGGGGTCACACCATCACTACTATCATCATCATCATCATCATCATCATCATCATCACCACCTCACCTGTTCACCCACTGTTGATACACATCATTATGGTACACCTGCTCAGGTGTCATGTGGACAACCAGACAGGGAGGGGGGTGGTCACACCATCACTACTATCATCATCATCATCATCATCATCATCATCATCATCACCACCTCACCTGTTCACCCACTGTTGATACACATCATTATGGTACACCTGCTCAGGTGTCATGTGGACAACCAGACAGGGAGGGGGGGGGGGGGGGGGGGGGTCACACCATCACTACTATCATCATCATCATCATCATCATCACCACCTCACCTGTTCACCCACTGTTGATACACATCATTATGGTACACCTGCTCAGGTGTCATGTGGACAACCAGACAGGGAGGGGGGTGGTCACATCATCACTACTATCATCATCATCATCATCACCACCTCACCTGTTCACCCACTGTTGATACACATCATTATGGTACACCTGCTCAGGTGTCATGTGGACAACCAGACAGGGAGGGGGGGTGGTCACACCATCACTGTCTTCCTGCGTCGTTGACGTCGTTTGTAATTCTGACCACTTCTCGTTGGAGGTGAAAGACTGCAGGTAGTCCTCACTGGGACAGTCCACCACTGCACATAGAACGATACATAAAAACCAATGTATGCAGCTGCATCATGCTGCTGATATGCGCCTACCTAAGAAACAGGTCCAGCATGTCTGGCTTCGGCTGGAGAAAATCTTTGTAAGAGTTCCTAGAAGTAGAACAAAGGCAGGAGAATGGACCAGTGAGGCAGAAAGATAGATGACAGTTAGCAAAGGGAAAAGGCAGGAGGATGGACCAGTGAGGCAGAAAGATAGTAGATGACAGTTAGCAAAGGGAAAAGGCAGTCACAGAGAGTGACAGATTAGAAAAAACTACAAGTACAGAACTTCCAGAAGGTATGGGAACTATTTGTATGAAAGAGCTCCCGGTATCCCTACGGGGGTGTTTTTATGGACTATAAGCCAATACTTTTCCCCAGACCGAAACCCTTGCATCTTCTATTTTAATGTGAACAATACTATAGTAGGAAAATATCTATTGAGTACTGAATTTGGGGCGTTGCATTAAGGCTTATAACAGGGTGTGCCTTATAGTCTGCATAACATGGCAAAATGGTCAAATGAACATCAGTGTCATACTGTGAAATCATTTGATGAAGTGTAATGAGTGCAGTCACATTGTCTTCTAGGGCCGTGCATTTTTGGTTGTCCTTTGCATCTCAACTGACAAGAGGGAAGTAACTAATCTTTTTCAGTGCGCATGCATTGCTGTAATGGCAGAAACAGTGACAAAAACTCTAAAAACAGACAAACACATGTCAGGGTGCATGGCAGTGAAAGCCATGTCATATCATATTAATAGGTATGACTGGTATCCTGTCACTCACCCACTATGGGCTGTATCACTTCAGGGTCAATAGGTATGACTGGTATCCTGTCACTCACCCACTATGGGCTGTATCACTTCAGGGTCAATAGGTATGACTGGTATCCTGTCACTCACCCACTATGGGCTGTATCACTTCAGGGTCAATAGGTATGACTGTTATCCTGTCACTCACCCACTATGGGCTGTATCACTTCAGGGTCAATATGTTATCCTGTCACTCACCCACTATGGGCTGTATCACTTCAGGGTCAATAGGTATGACTGTTATCCTGTCACTCACCCACTATGGGCTGTATCACTTCAGGGTCAATAGGTATGACTGTTATCCTGTCACTCACCCACTATGGGCTGTATCACTTCAGGGTCAATATGTTATCCTGTCACTCACCCACTATGGGCTGTATCACTTCAGGGTCAATATGTTATCCTGTCACTCACCCACTATGGGCTGTATCACTTCAGGGTCAATAGGTATGACTGGTATCCTGTCACTCACCCACTATGGGCTGTATCACTGCAGGGTCAATAGGTATGACTGTTATCCTGTCACTCACCCACTATGGGCTGTATCACTGCAGGGTCAATAGGTATGACTGGTATCCTGTCACTCACCCACTATGGGCTGTATCACTTCAGGGTCAATAGGTATGACTGGTATCCTGTCACTCACCCACTATGGGCTGTATCACTGCAGGGTCAATAGGTATGACTGTTATCCTGTCACTCACCCACTATGGGCTGTATCACTGCAGGGTCAATAGGTATGACTGGTATCCTGTCACTCACCCACTATGGGCTGTATCACTTCAGGGTCAATAGGTATGACTGGTATCCTGTCACTCACCCACTATGGGCTGTATCACTGCAGGGTCAATAGGTATGACTGGTATCCTGTCACTCACCCACTATGGGCTGTATCACTTCAGGGTCAATAGGTATGACTGGTATCCTGTCACTCACCCACTATGGGCTGTATCACTTCAGGGTCAATATGTTATCCTGTCACTCACCCACTATGGGCTGTACCACTTCAGGGTCAATATGTTATCCTGTCACTCACCCACTATGGGCTGTACCACTTCAGGGTCACTCAGCACTTGATCAGGGTCAATCTGGAGACAACGCCAATCATAAACACATAGAATAATGAGCCATAAACAAGATCAGCATATCCGATTTCACACAAACACCATCCCTAAACATTGCAAACTGTAAGTCCAGGACAACAAATAACATAGCAATATGGCGTGATGTGATTATAAACAAGAACTGCCAAGATAAGTCGGCTGTCATCATGACTCTTTCACTTTCTGCCTCAACTTCTCTTCAAGATAACATTCTGCTTCAATCATTCAACTCTTAGTGTTCTCTTTTCTGAACCTGTGCAGTCACTTTGCGTAATGACTTTTATGTTCTTTTAACTTTTTCGCAACACACCGTTAAAATACCAGCAACACCCATGTTTACCGTTGCCGACATGCCGTTAGTTGTTAGCAACAGGCAAAATGCCCCTGTAACCAACAGTGATGTGGCTGCTTTCAACTCATTCAGTTGAACACAAATTAACGAGTTGCTTTTCAAATTTTATATAATTAAAAAGATTAAAAATAAATCTAAACCACTATAAAAAAAATGAAGTCACTGCGATTTCCAAGTTTTTCTTAATGTGAATTTATTGAAAAGGGCCAAAATTGGGTGTCCTGGGGGAATTTCTACTCCCTGGCTGCAGTGTCCTGAGGGAATTTCTACTCCCTGACTGCAGTGTCCTGAGGGAATTTCTACTCCCTGGCTGCAGTGTCCTGAGGGAATTTCTACTCCCTGGCTGCAGTGTGCTGAGGGAATTTCTACTCCTTGACTGCAGTGTGCTGAGGGATTCTACTCCCTGACTGCAGTGTGCTGAGGGATTCTACTCCCTGACTGCAGTGTGCTGAAGGAATTTCTACTCCCTGACTGCAGTGTGCTGAAGGAATTTCTACTCCCTGACTGCAGTGTGCTGAGGGATTCTACTCCCTGACTGCAGTGTGCTGAAGGAATTTCTACTCCCTGACTGCAGTGTCCTGAGGGAATTTATACTCCTTGACTGCAGTGTGCTGAGGGATTCTACTCCCTGACTGCAGTGTGCTGAAGGAATTTCTACTCCCTGACTGCAGTGTGCTGAAGGAATTTCTACTCCCTGACTGCAGTGTGCTGAGGGATTCTACTACTTGACTGCAGTGTGCTGAGGGATTCTACTACTTGACTGCAGTGTGCTGAGGGAATGTATACTCCTTGACTGCAGTATGCTGAGGGAATTTCTACCCATTGACTGCAGTGTGCTGAGGGGATTTCTACTCCCTGGCTGCAGTGTGCTGAGGGAATTTCTACCCATTGACTGCAGTGTGCTGAGGGGATTTCTACTCCCTGGCTGCAGTGTGCTGAGGGAATTTCTACTCCTTGACTGCAGTGTGCTGAGGGTGCTGCAGTGTGCTGAGGGAATTTCTACTCCCTGGCTGCAGTGTGCTGAGGGAATTTCTACTCCCTGGCTGCAGTGTGCTGAGGGATTCTACTCCTTGACTGCAGTGTGCTGAGGGAATTTCTACTCCTTGACTGCAGTGTGCTGAGGGAATTTCTACTCCCTGGCTGCAGTGTGCTGAGGGAATTTCTACTCCTTGACTGCAGTGTGCTGAGGGATTCTACTCCTCGACTGCAGTGTGCTGAGGCCACAGGGAGCAGCAGAGGGGTAGTGTTGAAAGTGCTACAAATAGGAGTGGACTTGATAACAGAGAGGAGTACCATAGTCATCTTGACCAAGCACACGCACACAAATAATGACTTTATTATTGAGGTAAGGGAAACTATCCCCAGTGCACCTACCACTGTCCCATTGTCCAGGGTGATGGATTCCCCGTTCTTCAGCTTCCCCAACACCGGGCCTCTAGGGAACAGGGAAAAAGAGTTAGTATTACAACATTAGTTATACTCTGTGTGTGTGTGCGTGCGTGTGTGTGCATACATTTGTGTGCATAAAAGAGAGTTTTGTGCATGTGTTTGCATGTGCAAGTGTGTGTGCTGCTCTGCACTTTAGAGTGAGAGTGTGTTTAACCAAGAGACTTTGTGCATGTGTATGTGCGTGCAAGTGTGTGTGCTGCTCTGCACTTTAGAGTGAGAGTGTGTTTAACCAATGATGGTTTTAAAGATCAACGGATTAACACATTAATCATTGCAATTATCATGATTATCATCAACAACATCAACATCAACATCATCATCATTATCACCAACATCATCATCATCATCATCATCAACAACATCATCATTATCATCAACATCATGATCATCATCATTATCATCAACATCATGATCATCATCATCATTATCATCAACATCATGATCATCAACATCATCATTGCTCAACTATTGCTAAAACCACTGACCTCTCAATGCCCAGGTCTACACACTTCTCCAGGATGATATTTCTCTGTGGGGGGTGGGGCTGGAACACAATCACTGACAATATTCATCGTTATAATAGTCACTGACAATGTCGATCACTGACAATGTCGATCATCATAATAATCACTGACAATGTCGATCATTATAATAATCACTGACAATATTCATCGTTATAATAGTCACGGACAATGTCGATCATTATAATAATCACTGACAATGTCGATCATTAATAATAACTGACAATGTCGATCATTATAATAATCACTGACAATGTCGATCATTATAATAATCACGGACAATGTCGATCATTATAATAATCACGGACAATGTCGATCATTATAATAATCACGGACAATGTCGATCATTATAATAATCACTGACAATGTCGATCATTATAATAATCACGGACAATGTCGATCATTATAATAATCACTGACAATGTCGATCATTATAATAATCACGGACAATGTCGATCATTATAATAATCACTGACAATGTCGATCATTATAATAATCACTGACAATATTGATCATTATAATAATCACTGACAATATTGATCATTATAATAATCACTGACAATGTCGATCATAATAATCACTGACAATGTCGATGATTATAATAATCACTGACAATGTCGATCATAATAATCACTGACAATGTCGATCATTATAATAATCACTGACAATGTCGATCATTATAATAATCACGGACAATGTCGATCATTATAATAATCACTGACAATGTCGATCATTATAATAATCACTGACAATGTCGATCATTATAATAATCACGGACAATGTCGATCATTATAATAATCACTGACAATGTCGATCATTATAATAATCACTGACAATGTCGATCATTATAATAATCACTGACAATGTCGATCATTATAATAATCACTGACAATGTCGATCATTATAATAATCACTGACAATGTCGATCATTATAATAATCACTGACAATGTCGATCATTATAATAATCACTGACAATGTCGATCATTATAATAATCACTGACAATGTCGATCATTATAATAATCACTGACAATGTCGATCATTATAATAATCACTGACAATGTCGATCATTATAATAATCACTGACAATGTCGATCATTATAATAATCACTGACAATGTCGATCATTATAATAATCACTGACAATGTCGATCATTATAATAATCACTGACAATGTCGATCATTATAATAATCACTGACAATGTCGATCATTATAATAATCACGGACAATGTCGATCATTATAATAATCACTGACAATGTCGATCATTATAATAATCACTGACAATGTCGATCATTATAATAATCACTGACAATATTGATCATAATAATAATCACTGACAATGTCGATCATCATCATAATCACTGACAATGTCGATCACTATAATAATCACTGACAATGTCGATCATCATAATAATCACTGACAATGTCGATCATTAATAATCACTGACAATGTCGATCATCATAATCACTGACAATGTCGATCATCATAATCACTGACAATGTCGATCATTATAATAATCACTGACAATGTCGATCATAATAATCACTGACAATGTCGATCATTATAATAATCACTGACAATGTCGATCATAATAATCACTGACAATGTCGATCATTATAATAATCACTGACAATGTCGATCATTATAATAATCACTGACAATGTCGATCATTATAATAATCACTGACAATGTCGATCATTATAATAATCACTGACAATGTCGATCATTATAATAATCACTGACAATGTCGATCATTATAATAATCACTGACAATGTCGATCATTATAATAATCACTGACAATGTCGATCATTATAATAATCACTGACAATGTCGATCATTATAATAATCACTGACAATGTCGATCATTATAATAATCACTGACAATGTCGATCATTATAATAATCACTGACAATGTCGATCATTATAATAATCACTGACAATGTCGATCATTATAATAATCACTGACAATGTCGATAATTCATTTTCTGCATAAGACACTCTACTGCTCTTCCTTCTTCTCCTCCATGTAGCTTTTCAATCAATCAATCAATCAACCAATCAATAACTTAAACAACCATTTTATCATCCACATTAAAAAGATAGAGGAAACAAAATATATAGAGAGAAAACAAAACATAAAAACAAATGTTTGCTGCCCCATCTTTCTTCTCCCCCATTTGTTCACTCAAATGAAGCTGCCCCATCTTTCTTTTCCCCCATTTGTTCACTCAAATGAAGCTGCCCCATCTTTCTTCTCCCCCATTTGTTCACTCAAATGAAGTCTATATTAAACATTGGTTTGCACGAGTGTTTCATAAAAAGTAAAACTAAAATTTCATGAATGTAAGTGACGAGCCAGATGGACTCCAAACTCCAACAGAAAGTTAATTATGAAGGAAGTCTACTGTACAATGTCATTAACGTGATTCCTTGTACAGTGGAACCTCCCTTATAAGACCTCCCATTATAAGACTCCCTCCCACATAAGACCTACTTCTCTGAGACATTGCACTTCTTTGTAAGTATTACAATGACCTCCCTTATAAGACCCCTCCCTTATAAGACCTCATTTTGAATGATTGTTAAGGTCTTATAAGGGAGGTTCCACTGTATTCCATCCACTTATATTCCTAGACAAGAAAACAAAACAAAACAGACAAATAAAAATAAAAATCATGACTAAGATTTCAAGAACCTCAGTTTTCTATTTGAAATAACAGTTGAATGATTGTCCACATCTTGAAAAGCTTTTTATTTGCTGTACAACCACAGAATGTCCTACTCCTACAAGCTATGTTTGGTTTATGTTTCTGTTCAGAGATGGCTTGATAAAAAAAAGCATGTATGTTTGCTTAATCAATGTCCATCTTTAACCCTCTTGCATTTGCATTTGTTACAGACAAAACTTCTTCTAGTGTTCAAATTCTCTCATACATTTTTGGGGAAATCTGTCTTCTGAAGCGCACAGAGCGCCATACAGTTACTATCACATCATTGCACGTGAGAAGCTTCTTCATGGTGTGAATAACAAGCCAGAACTTAGTGCATGATGAAAAGCCTATCGTCAGAAGTGGCGTCTGCGACGTATACCTACAGATCTAGATCCAGATCCAAAGGGGGTCTTAGAGTGGAGGCAAGATACGGGCGGCTTTGGGCGGCTTGAATACACAGAGGCAACTTCCGGACGGGCGGTTTTGGGCGCAATAAATGCAAGAGGGTTAAATTAAATGTTGACTTTGACTTTGACTCACCCAGCACACATAGGCCACAGCCACCACGTTTTCTGTAGGAGTGAACCTCTGCTTTTTCTTCTCTGAAAGGACAAAGCACAAAATAGTTCATTTCAATTTTGATTCTATGTTTCAAATTTTCTTGTCACATGTCAGGAAAACAAAACATACAGCAAAAGGAAATGCACACAAGCACGCACACACACACAGTCACACATGCACACGCACACACACACACACACATACACACACACAGAGGCGGGCCCACATGCACAACACAAAATCACCACGTTTACGCACCCTGCCACCACACAC
>CM065680.1:104083195-104100695 GCA_017654935.2 Phymorhynchus buccinoides | reverse complement strand
CACATCACACATCAGTTCACGTCAACTGACACACAACACATCACACATCAGTTCACGTCAACTGACACACAACACATCACACATCAGTTCACATCAACTGACACACAACACATCACACATCAGTTCACGTCAACTGACACACAACACATCACACATCAGTTCACGTCAACTGACACACAACACATCACAGTTCATCAGTTCAGTTCACGTCAACTGACACACAACACATCACACATCAGTTCACGTCAACTGACACACAACACATCACACATCAGTTCACGTCAACTGACACACAACACATCACACATCAGTTCACGTCAACTGACACACAACACATCACACATCAGTTCACGTCAACTGACACACAACACATCACACATCAGTTCACGTCAACTGACACACAACACATCACACATCAGTTCACGTCAACTGACACACAACACATCACACAACAGTTCACGTCAACTGACACACAACACATCACACATCAGTTCACGTCAACTGACACACAACACATCACACAACAGTTCACGTCAACTGACACACAACACATCACACATCAGTTCACGTCAACTGACACACAACACATCACACATCAGTTCACGTCAACTGACACACAACACATCACACATCAGTTCACGTCAACTGACACACAACACATCACAACAGTTCATCAACACAACAGTTCACGTCAACTGACACACAACACATCACACATCAGTTCACGTCAACTGACACACAACACATCACACATCAGTTCACGTCAACTGACACACAACACATCACACATCAGTTCACGTCAACTGACACACAACACATCACACATCAGTTCACGTCAACTGACACACAACACATCACACATCAGTTCACGTCAACTGACACACAACACATCACACATCAGTTCACGTCAACTGACACACAACACATCACATCAAGTCATCAACTGACACACAATCATCAGTTCACGTCAACTGACACACAACACATCACACATCAGTTCACGTCAACTGACACACAACACATCACACATCAGTTCACGTCAACTGACACACAACACATCACACATCAGTTCACGTCAACTGACACACAACACATCACACATCAGTTCACGTCAACTGACACACAACACATCACACATCAGTTCACGTCAACTGACACACAACACATCACACATCAGTTCACGTCAACTGACACACAACACATCACACATCAGTTCACGTCAACTGACACACAACACATCACACATCAGTTCACGTCAACTGACACACAACACATCACACATCAGACACACAACACATCACGCAACAGTTCACGTCAACTGACACACAACACATCACACATCAGTTCACGTCAACTGACACACAACACATCACACATCAGTTCAGTCAACTGACACACAACACATCAACTGACACACAACACATCACAACATCAGTTCACGTCAACTGACACACAACACATCACACATCAGTTCACGTCAACTGACACACAACACATCACACATCAGTTCAGTCAACTGACACACAACACATCAACATCAGTTCACGTCAACTGACACACAACACATCACACATCAGTTCACGTCAACTGACACACAACACATCACACATCAGTTCACGTCAACTGACACACAACACATCACACATCAGTTCACGTCAACTGACACACAACACATCACACATCAGTTCACGTCAACTGACACACAACACATCACACATCAGTTCACATCAACTGACACACAACACATCACACATCAGTTCACGTCAACTGACACACAACACATCACACATCAGTTCACGTCAACTGACACACAACACATCACACATCAGTTCACGTCAACTGACACACAACACATCACACATCAGTTCACGTCAACTGACACACAACACATCACACATCAGTTCACGTCAACTGACACACAACACATCACACATCAGTTCACGTCAACTGACACACAACACATCACACATCAGTTCACGTCAACTGACACACAACACATCACACATCAGTTCACGTCAACTGACACACAACACATCACACATCAGTTCACGTCAACTGACACACAACACATCACACATCAGTTCACGTCAACTGACACACAACACATCACACATCAGTTCACGTCAACTGACACACAACACATCACACATCAGTTCACGTCAACTGACACACAACACATCACACATCAGTTCACGTCAACTGACACACAACACATCACACATCAGTTCACGTCAACTGACACACAACACATCACACATCAGTTCACGTCAACTGACACACAACACATCACACATCAGTTCACGTCAACTGACACACAACACATCACACATCAGTTCACGTCAACTGACACACAACACATCACACATCAGTTCACGTCAACTGACACACAACACATCACACATCAGTTCACGTCAACTGACACACAACACATCACACATCAGTTCACATCAACTGACACACAACACATCACACATCAGTTCACATCAACTGACACACAACACATCACACATCAGTTCACGTCAACTGACACACAACACATCACACATCAGTTCACGTCAACTGACACACAACACATCACACATCAGTTCACGTCAACTGACACACAACACATCACACATCAGTTCACGTCAACTGACACACAACACATCACACATCAGTTCACGTCAACTGACACACAACACATCACACATCAGTTCACGTCAACTGACACACAACACATCACACATCAGTTCACGTCAACTGACACACAACACATCACACATCAGTTCACATCAACTGACACACAACACATCACACATCAGTTCACATCAACTGACACACAACACATCACACATCAGTTCACGTCAACTGACACACAACACATCACACATCAGTTCACGTCAACTGACACACAACACATCACACAACAGTTCACGTCAACTGACACACAACACATCACACATCAGTCAACTGACACACAACACATCACGTCAACTGACACACAACACATCACACATCAGTTCACGTCAACTGACACACAACACATCACACATCAGTTCACGTCAACTGACACACAACACATCACACATCAGTTCACGTCAACTGACACACAACACATCACACATCAGTTCACGTCAACTGACACACAACACATCACACATCAGTTCACGTCAACTGACACACAACACATCACGTATCAGTTCACGTCAACTGACACACAACACATCACGCATCAGTTCACGTCAACTGACTTCTTCTTCTGCATTCCCAGGCCATATGGCCATAATGGGTAAGGTATGTATGTGTCCGGTTCTCAGTTTTTCCACTGACTTCAATAAAGGCATAACATTTATATGTTTGACGACACGAGGCATCAATCCACTGACTTCAACTAAAGGCATAACATTTATATGTTTGACGGCACGAGGCATCAATCCACTGACTTCAACTAAAGGCATAACATTTATATGTTTGACGGCACGAGGCATCAATCCACTGACTTCAACTAAAGGCATAACATTTATATGTTTGATGACACGAGGCATCAATCCACTGACTTCAACTAAAGGCATAACATTTATGTTTGACGGCACGAGGCATCAATCCACTGACTTCAACTAAAGGCATAACATTTATAAGTTTGATGACACGAGGCATCAATCCACTGACTTCAACTAAAGGCATAACATTTATGTTTGACGGCACGAGGCATCAATCCACTGACTTCAACTAAAGGCATAACATTTATATGTTTGATGACACGAGGCATCAATCCACTGACTTCAATAAAGGCATAACATTTATATGTTTGACGGCACGAGGCATCAATCCACTGACTTCAACTAAAGGCATAACATTTATATGTTTGACGACACGAGGCATCAATCCACTGACTTCAACTAAAGGCATAACATTTATATGTTTGACACACTGCTTTTGTAGTTTTCAAATAAATAATTATTAAATGCCTCAATATCCTGCTTTTTTAGTTTTCAAATAAATGCCTGAATGTTTGCTTTTTTTAGATTTCAAATAACTGCATCAATTTTGCTGAAAACAAAAACAATGTAACAAAAAACAATGTAAACAACTTTACAGCAGTGTATATTTTAATTTTAAAATTCAGTGCACAATATTTTTGTTTTCCAACTTTTGGTTTCGTACAACCTGTTCACATTGAATGAACATCTAAAGCAGAATGAAAGGTGAAATCAGAATTATCAGAGTAAAAAACACTTCACAATGGACAATCATAGAAAATGAGCCCTAGCAAAAACAAAACACACTCAGTACTAAATGTTCGTTCACACTGAAACCAACAGAAACCAACAGACAAACACTGGTCTACAGCACTGAACTGACCACTCCAGGCGGTCCATGGATGACGACCTTAGGAACCTTCGTTGCCTCCAGTGTCAGACCCATACCTGGAACCAGCATCATTCATTATAACACCTGTCCACATCAACATTAATAACTAATATCACATCTTGATTGCCTCCAGTGTCAGACCCACACCTGGACACAGCATCAGTCTGTATAACACCTGTCCACATCAACATTAATAACTAATATCACACCTTGATTGCCTCCAGTGTCAGACCCACACCTGGACACAGCATCATTCTGTATAACACCTGTCCACATCAACATTAATAATATCACACCTTGGTTGCCTCCAGTGTCAGACCCACACCTGGACACAGCATCATTCTGTATAACACCTGTCCACATCAACATTAATAACTAATATCACATCTTGGTTGCCTCCAGTGTCAGACCCACACCTGGACACAGCATCATTCTGTATAACACCTGTCCACATCAACATTAATAACTAATATCACACCTTGATTGCCTCCAGTGTCAGACCCACACCTGGACACAGCATCATTCTGTATAACACCTGTCCACATCAACATTAATAATATCACACCTTGGTTGCCTCCAGTGTCAGACCCACACCTGGACACAGCATCATTCTGTATAACACCTGTCCACATCAACATTAATAATATCACACCTTGGTTGCCTCCAGTGTCAGACCCACACCTGGACACAGCATCATTCATCATAACACCTGTCCATATCAACATTAATAATATCACACCTTGATTGCCTCCAGTGTCAGACCCACACCTGGACACAGCATCATTCATCATAACACCTGTCCACATCAACATTAATAACTAATATCACTAAATATCACACCTTCAGACCCACACCTGGACACAGCATCATTTATCAATTCAGTGATGGGCACACCTCAATGCTTATTACCCCGCCACACTCTGACACAGCATCATTTATTAATTCAGTGATGGGCACACCTCAATGCTTATTACCCCGCTACACTCTGACACAGCATCATTTATCAATTCAGTGATGGGCACACCTCAATGCTTATTACCCCGCCACACTCTGACACAGCATCATTTATTAATTCAGTGATGGGCACACCTCAATGCTTATTACCCCGCCACACTCTGACACAGCATCATTTATCAATTCAGTGATGGGCACACCTCAATGCTTATTACCCCGCCACACCTCAATGCTTATTACCCCGCCACACCTCAATGCTTATTACCCCGCCACACCTCAATGCTTATTACCCCGCCACACCTCAATGCTTATTACCCCGCCACACTCTGACACAGCATCATTTATCAATTCAGTGATGGGCACACCTCAATGCTTATTACCCCGCCACACCTCAATGCTTATTACCCCGCCACACTCTGACACAGCATCATTTATCAATTCAGTGATGGGCACACCTCAATGCTTATTACCCCGCCACACTCTGACACAGCATCATTTATCAATTCAGTGATGGGCACACCTCAATGCTTATTACCCCGCTACACTCTGACACAGCATCATTTATCAATTCAGTGATGGGCACACCTCAATGCTTATTACCCCGCCACACCTCAATGCATATTACCCCGCCACACAATGCTCACATGCATATTACCCCGCCACACCTCAATGCTTATTACCCCGCCACACCTCAATGCTTATTACCCCGCCACACTCTGACACAGCATCATTTATCAATTCAGTGATGGCCACACCTCAATGCTTATTACCCCGCCACACTCTGACACAGCATCATTTATCAATTCAGTGATGGGCACACCTCAATGCTTATTACCCCGCCACACTCTGACACAGCATCATTTATCAATTCAGTGATGGGCACACCTCAATGCTTATTACCCCGCCACACTCTGACACAGCATCATTTATCAATTCAGTGATGGGCACACCTCAATGCTTATTACCCCGCCACACTCTGACACAGCATCATTTATCAATTCAGTGATGGGCACACCTCAATGCTTATTACCCCGCCACACCTCAATGCTTATTACCCCGCCACACTCTGACACAGCATCATTTATCAATTCAGTGATGGGCACACCTCAATGCTTATTACCCCGCCACACCTCAATGCTTATTACCCCGCCACACTCTGACACAGCATCATTTATCAATTCAGTGATGGGCACACCTCAATGCTTATTACCCCGCCACACCTCAATGCTTATTACCCCGCCACACTCTGACACAGCATCATTTATCAATTCAGTGATGGGCACACCTCAATGCTTATTACCCCGCCACACTCTGACACAGCATCATTTATCAATTCAGTGATGGGCACACCTCAATGCTTATTACCCCGCCACACTCTGACACAGCATCATTTATCAATTCAGTGATGGGCACACCTCAATGCTTATTACCCCGCCACACTCTGACACAGCATCATTTATCAATTCAGTGATGGGCACACCTCAATGCTTATTACCCCGCCACACCTCAATGCTTATTACCCCGCCACACCTCAATGCATATTACCCCGCCACACCTCAATGCATATTACCCCGCCACACCTCAATGCTTATTACCCCGCCACACCTCAATGCTTATTACCCCGCCACACCTCAATGCATATTACCCCGCCACACCTCAATGCTTATTACCCCGCCACACCTCAATGCATATTACCCCGCCACACCTCAATGCTTATTACCCCGCCACACCTCAATGCTTATTACCCCGCCACACTCTGACACAGCATCATTTATCAATTCAGTGATGGGCACACCTCAATGCTTATTACCCCGCCACACCTCAATGCATATTACCCCGCCACACTCTGACACAGCATCATTTATCAATTCAGTGATGGCCACACCTCAATGCTTATTACCCCGCCACACTCTGACACAGCATCATTTATTAATTCAGTGATGGGCACACCTCAATGCTTATTACCCCGCCACACTCTGACACAGCATCATTTTACCCCGCCACACTCTGACACAGCATCATTTATTAATTCAGTGATGGGCACACCTCAATGCTTATTACCCCGCCACACTCTGACACAGCATCATTTATCAATTCAGTGATGGGCACACCTCAATGCATATTACCCCGCCACACCTCAATGCTTATTACCCCGCCACACTCTGACACAGCATCATTTATTAATTCAGTGATGGGCACACCTCAATGCAATGCTTATTATTACCCCGCCACACCTCAATGCTTATTACCCCGCCACACTCTGACACAGCATCATTTATCAATTCAGTGATGGCCACACCTCAATGCTTATTACCCCGCCACACTCTGACACAGCATCATTTATCAATTCAGTGATGGGCACACCTCAATGCTTATTACCCCGCCACACTCTGACACAGCATCATTTATCAATTCAGTGATGGGCACACCTCAATGCATATTACCCCGCCACACTCTGACACAGCATCATTTATCAATTCAGTGATGGGCACACCTCAATGCTTATTACCCCGCCACACCTCAATGCTTATTACCCCGCCACACTCTGACACAGCATCATTTATTAATTCAGTGATGGGCACACCTCAATGCTTATTACCCCGCCACACTCTGACACAGCATCATTTATCAATTCAGTGATGGGCACACCTCAATGCTTATTACCCCGCCACACTCTGACACAGCATCATTTATCAATTCAGTGATGGGCACACCTCAATGCTTATTACCCCGCCACACTCTGACACAGCATCATTTATTAATTCAGTGATGGGCACACCTCAATGCTTATTACCCCGCCACACCTCAATGCTTATTACCCCGCCACACCTCAATGCATATTACCCCGCCACACCTCAATGCATATTACCCCGCCACACCTCAATGCATATTACCCCGCCACACCTCAATGCTTATTACCCCGCCACACCTCAATGCATATTACCCCGCCACACCTCAATGCTTATTACCCCGCCACACCTCAATGCATATTACCCCGCCACACCTCAATGCTTATTACCCCGCCACACCTCAATGCATATTACCCCGCCACACCTCAATGCTTATTACCCCGCCACACCTCAATGCATATTACCCCGCCACACTCTGACACAGTCTGGGACAAGGTACTGTTTTCGGGTCTGTCAAGTCAAGTCAATTCAAGCCAAAATTGTATTTAGAGATGGATATCTAATCAGAAAAAAAATATGCTTTTTTTGTGTGTCTATGTATTAGTTTTCTCAAAAACTACAGGACCAATTTTAATCAAAGTTGGCAGAAAAGTAGAAACCGTACTTCTAAACGTTCCTTTCAAAGTTCATGACCTTGCTTACTGTTACTGACCTTTTGAGATTTTTATAATCCAGATGGGTCCAATTTTGTCAACTACTTACCGGGTAATGGGTTTAAATGAAATTTGTTTCAGGCATGGACACTTAGATTGCAAAGGTTTATATTGATTTTTCTGATCCCGCAGATTTTTATGGATTTTTAATTTTTAATTTTTTTTAACCTAATTAGATCGCTATGAGCAACAGCGGACCCCATGAATCCTATTTCTGTAGCTGACACCTTCTTCCCATTTTCTTTCCCATGCATTAAAAAAAGATATGCTACATAATCTTCTGTTTTTTAATTCAGGGTTTCCCATGCCCTTCATGCCAAAAAGTATGCTGCCGATCCAGGATGGGACTGTTCAGCCAGCAGAGGGCGTGCCGCCAGGGACTTCCTCCCTGATCCTGGGACCCAAGGAACAAACTGCCATCAACAGCTTTTTCTGTCCACTTCTCAACAGTGCAAATGCGATTTCATCACACCCGTTTTCTTACTATTCGTATTTCTTCACTAATTGATAATTCTCGCTAACAGTGATGTTGACACCGTCAGAAGCCACGCTTACCCAGCAGTCCTCCGATGTTGCTCCAGCTCTTGTGGGTGATGAAAATGTTCTCCAATTTGGACAGCCTCATTCTGAAAGTGAACAAAATTAAATGGGTTCATTCTGTTCTCTTTTTTTGCTGTCCCATCTTCTGGGTCGTGCAGTGGCGCTGCTATCAGCCGCTCATTCCGAATCCCAATTCGCAGCTACACCCTGGCTTGTTCAGGTCGCAGAATCCGAGACCAGCTGTCCAAGGGGAGCGAATCTATGTTATTGGTTCTGTAGTATAACTTTACTGTCCTTTTTTTTACCCTTTCGCCGCCAGCCATTCTCAGACAACAATGTCTGCAAAACTTAGCTGGGCGTCAGCAATAATGTCGGTCCCCCCATGACATATCATCAAATGAGGCCTTAGCTTACCTCACAAAATTATATCATCGGATAACAGATCCTAACTTTGTACCTTTCAGAGACATGGGTTGTAAATCAGTGTGGTGCAAAACTGTGACATTGGCAGTGAAAGGGTTAATGACTGATTGTGAAAAGAAACTTTGAGAAAAGTGAACAGCAGATGGCCTTTAAAGGGCAATCTTTGACTTCTCTAATAAAGTATTTTATCCCTGAATTCCTTACATTGTAAGAAGGCTTTACTTCTACTTTCAAACACATTACACACTTCATACATGCTCCAGTGCACGCATATATGGCTTACCGGTATATGACTCAGTGAGAGTAGTTCTTTAGCTCAACAATGATATTAACTAATTAAGGTGTACTTAACACACACACACACACACACACACACGTTCACACGCACACATACACACACACGCCACAAAAACACAAAGTGACAAACACTATAAAAAAACACCCTGCAAGTGTGAGAGACAAGCAAAGATTGTAAACATAGAAAATAGCAATAAGGCAAGATGACTCAGAGGAGGAATATTTAGCTGTTAGTGTGTCTGCTCCACAGACTCACTTGAACTCCGCGGCAATTCTCTGGGTCCCCTCTCCACAGTTGAACAGATACCTGGGCAGAAAACAGCAATCACTTGGTCAGAAAATGTGTTCCCAAAATATTATAACTGAACATCAATGCAACACTAAACAATGCATAAATGTAATAATTAACATGCATTATTAGTAGAGCTGATCGAACGAACTGGTAATACCGAAAATACCGGTTTGAGTTGAAAACGGTACGGTATACTGCGGGTAGGTAAGGGAGATAAACGTTGGTAACCAAGGTATACACTCGACCAAACAAAATGGCGGAAGAAGACTTCACAGTTGTCAAAAACGATAAACAGTATAGAACTATTTTGTTCACATTTCGTTTTGTTTTATTTCTTTTTCTACGCTGCATGATGATATCCTAAGCAGTTAATAATGCCCCCTCTGATGGCATCCTCGTCTAAAACATATTTTTGTTTATTTTCATCAAGTTATATCATTTTCAAAATGTGCAATAATAACTATTTTGATGACGCTGCACGTGTTTCGCACACACACAAGTATGTTACTCAAACCAAAAAAAAGTTATGATTGTGTGTGTGTGTGTGCGTGTGTGTGTGTGTGTGTGTGTGTGCGTGTGTGCGTGTGCGCGCGTGTGTGTGTTTTCAATAATGGTTTTCTGCAACTGATGGATCATAGTGATCTGTGATGTCTTGTAGTTTTGAATAAAAAAAATACATTTTCGTTCTATGGCAATTGCAGTGGTTTCTTCCTTTCAGAATGGGTTTGTTATATCAGCACAGTTTGTTTCCTCTTCTCCTTTTAATCCCCTTTTCTCCTTTTCTCCTAGTAAAAGTGTCATTGATGTTCAAACTCAAAGCAACAGACACGCACTGATCCATAAAGATGTGTTTGTTAGTTCAAAAACCGTGCGGCAAACCGGCGGTGCTTTCTCAACTAATAGGCGGCACTGGAGGGGTTAAATACAAAAATAATATAACTATCACTACTACCAGTACTAGTAAATAAAACAACTATTATGTACAGTCTACTTCTACTATAGATCACTTATTAATGCTTTTTTGTTTGTTTTGTTTTGGGGGGGGGGGGGGGGGGGGGGGGGGGGGTTCATGTTTTTATTTCCTTCTTTAATTGTTGTGTTATACTTATACTAGTTATAGATGGCTTGATGTAAAAAAGCAAACCATTATTGCTTATTTATTCAATGTTCCATCTGAAAATTAAAAAATGGACTGGTCACTCACTTGCTATGGTCAGTGGTCAGCAGCACACTCCTTGGTGTGCCCCTGCCCCCACTGCCCACCACCTGCACATCAACGATGGACGGCACCGGCAGCTTGCCCCCGATCTTGTCACGGTACTTCAGGTGCCGCAGCTGTGGGCTCGGTTGGCTGGTCATCCTCAGCCACTGGTTGTGGGCCTTGAGGAGGCTGAGGGAGGACCGCTCTCCTGACAGTCAGAAAACAAACTGTGGAATTTCAATGTACATAGTCAAAATTACTACAAAGTACAATTATTCTTGATAATTTTATCGTGGTAACTGGGGATGTTTATCCTGTCCCAAATTGCTTTTTCATTATTGTTGCTTATCTTTTTATAAAGCAGAGTAGTGACGGCTTGGCTTGTCTGTATATATATGTGTAAGTATTTGTGTTGACATGCATGTGTGTGTGTGTGTGTCACTGTGTGTTTGCGTGATTGTTGAGTGCTGGCTGGCCAGGTCATAAACTTAGATTAGGACATGCTCTCCCCTATTATTTGTGGACTGTAGCACTTTGAAGCCCATGCCCCCCGCCAACAGGAGACGCAGTCACAACCAACAGTTTCAACGCATCGTCTCAAGGACAGACCACCGCAAATATTCTTATTTTCCCCGTACAATCTGCGATTGGAACGATCTGCCCGCAGAAACAATTCAGTCACACACACTCACTGACTCAGCACCTTCGCATTCGAGGGTGCTGAAACAACATGCCTAAAATCATGTCCCCCCCCCCCCCCCCCATCTCTCTCTCGCGTGTGCGCATGCATCATGTGGGGCCTGCTTGGCTGTCATGCATGATTCATATACTTCTTCTTCTTCTTCTTGACTGTGCATGGCCACAATCAACACTTTGATTATTTTGCCACGGAACATACAAAATATATATACCCCTCTGCATGTGGGGCCCAAGTGTCCCTGGCTGAACCAGGTATGCTTAACGGTCATGCATGACTCAAACAGATATATTTTTCTGCATGTATCATGTTGGGCCTGGGTGTCCCCGGCTGAACCAGAGCACTAAACCAGTAAACGGTTGTGCATGACTTACTGAGTTACTCCTCCTATCTTGCATCTCACTAAAATTTTACTCAACCCCTCCCCCACCCATTTCAAACCTACAAAATACTCAGCCAAATTCCTTTCTTCGTATCTTTTAAATATCATGTTAAACTACAAATGATTATCTAAAATTTAATATTCATTTGAACTTATAAAATATGCAGCCAATTTAGTATTTACTCTCTTAGTCTTAGATTCATATCTTTTATTTTTTAAACATCATTGCAAACAAGCTGTCCTTTCATTTTGTTTGAACTTTTGCACAGCTGAGGTTTTTATATTTTGTTTTTTGCAAATGAAAGGACAGTGAAGAGGCCGCGAGGCCTAATGATTAGCTTAATGTCCTAACTACCTGACCTTATCGTCTTCTTCTTCTTTCTTAGAACATCCTCCGTCATCATATTGACGGTTATGATGCATTACATAATAATTACAAAGAATCTATTATCTAACTCAAATCCTATCTCAATTCTCATCCCGTGCTGCGCAAGAACTGAAGAAGAATTAGAATGATGTAACCTTCAGTTGAGATTGACTTACGAAAACAAGCAGCGCTTGCGCATCTTCAACTTTGAACCCCTGTAGATGTCAATAATTGCCGATAAATGGTAGGTGGACATTAGGCTACTACTACTACACTGAGTACTAGTAGTACTAGTACTACTACTAGAAAGAAGTAAAAGAAGAACAAGTAGTCAAGAACTGAAGAGGGTGGGGTGTAAGGGTGGGAAATGCATACTATCAAAAAACAAATGTGTTAAGTGGAATACCTCAAGGGAGCATTCTTGGCCCAGTTCTTTTTACAATTTTTATAAATGACTTACCTGAAGAAATAAAAAGCTATTGTAAAATTTTAGCGGATGATACGAAAATGTATAATATAACGAAAAATCAAGATGTATTACAAAAAGACTTAGATTCATTGGTTAGGTGGTCAGAAACATGGTGTCTGTTTTTTAATGCTTCAAAATGTAAAACCATGCATTTGGGAAAAAGTAATCCACGCACAGACTACAAAATGCATAACAATGGTTTAGAAAACGTCATTATGAAATGCTCTGAGGAAAAAGACTTGGGAGTAATATTTGATGATAAACTGAAATTTGATGAACACATTCACAGTGCTGTAAGTAAAGCTAATCAGAAAATTGGTATAATTAAACGAACGTTTTCTTTCTTGGACAAGGACACTTTTTTATGCTTGTACAAAGGTTTAGTAAGACCTCATTTAGAATATGGAAATTGCATTTGGTATCCAGGTTTAAAGAGACAGTCAGCTTTGATAGAAAAAGTACAGAGACGAGCAACTAAGTTAGTACAAGGTCTTCAAAATGTTTCTTATTCAGACAGGCTGAAAGAACTAAATTTACCTACATTAAAGGCAAGGAGAATTAGGGGTGACCTAAATTAGGTCCTAATTCAAACTTATAAAATATTTAATAGTGTAGATGACCTGAATGTACATGACTTATTCACAATATCAGATTTTGACAAAACAAGGAACAGTACCGACAAAATATCTATTCAACATTGCAGGACTAATAATAGAAAATTTTATTTTACTAACAGAGTTGCACCTGTGTGGAATAAATTACCACCTAACATGAAAAGAGCACAGAATACTAACATTTTTTAAAACCTTCTCGACGAATGGAATGACTATAAGGCAGTTATGTATGATTACGATGAATAATATTAATAAAAACTGAGTGTGCGACAGACCGAGACAAATAACTAAATAAAATGAAAGATGGGACAGGAAAGCCTTACGGCTATGTTTTGAGTCCCAAAATCCTAATCCTAAGAAGAATTAGAATGATGTAACCTTCAGTTGAGATTGACTTACGAAAACAAGCAGCGCTTAAAACCAAAGTTCGGCGACTACACGAATTGAAATTGATCACTACAGTGGTTATAGGTCTGCAGCTTTTCAAATAGCGTCTGGCCAGCCACGACATATATGTCGGTAAGTTAGTGTGGTGATGAAACAGAATAGCAACAAGACGGAAACTGCTGCAAAACATGTGTAATTTCAAGAACGGAAGTTGGTAAAATTCGCAATGTTTGAGAGTTATGTCCCCTAGTTGTTTCCGTTTGGTTACAAACCAGAAAATGGAAATATACTTACACAAATTATAACGTAATAAAATTAATTATCAGCTACTCTGTGTGTGTGTCTTCTTCTGGGGATGTTTATCCTGCCCCACGCCCAAAATCTTCATTTAGACTGCAATTGGTGCACATGATGCATGCTATATGATTTCGTGTCATCCATTGATTCCACCGGCACAACATGGTACATGGCCTACTCCTACTGATTTTTTCTTCTTTTATTTTTTTTAATTATCATATCAGTTTAGGCTCTGTAGGCTTATATTTTTATGCTCTCCCCAAAGTCTTCCATTGGTATTCCAGAATTGGTTTCTGCCAACATACTATGATTGCAGATGAGATTAGTGTCGTCGTCGACAAATGTTGCGGTCGAAGAAGACAGTGTCGGATGAAACGTGGCGTTCGAACTTCGATGAAGTGTTGTTTGACGAAATGTCACGTTCAATGAAGTGTCCTTCGACGAAATGTCGCGTTCAACGAAGTGTCGTGTCGACGAAGTGTCGTTCGACAAAGTGCTTAAAACTCGACTTCTTCTTGACATTCAAGGGCTGTTTAAATGAAGATATAGGTAATGTTGTGGATAATAATTATTTCTTCATCTTCTTCCACTTCATCTTTCGACAGAGGCGCAAAGGGGAGGGGGGGGGGGGGGGCTTGACCAGGGTTACACAAACACGCACATCCACACACACACACACCTGTCTGGAAAAAAAGGAAGTTTATGACAGCCACTCCAAAACCTTTCATTTCACAGGCCTACGTCATATCATTCCATGCCAGGGTTTACCTTAGGACAATGCGGATTATAAAATTAACACATTATTCTCCCAGGAGAGGCCTCCAATGCTTCGTTTACATTCCCAATATCGTCAGCTTCTGGGAGACAAAGCGCCCGAGACCACCCATCCTCCACAAAGTCGTAGCGCCCCCATCTTCCTCCCTCAATCGACATTACTGTATCAGCGTGCGCGCGCACGCACACACACACATTGATTTTCATGATCATCTTGTTTAATATCGAAGATGATATGTGGCAGGAGCTGTGCCGGTCGGGGTTCGTCCCCGGTGAGCGCTACGCTAGCCGGATTGATCCAGCCCGGATACTATGAAAAGGCCTATGGTCAACTCTTAAAAAGCTGTCAACACTACCAGACAGTAAAACAAAAACATTTTTCTTTATTTTAAAAAAAAAAGGATTTTATATTCAATTATCAGTGCGCTCTCCCAGTTCCGTCGAGTACGTAGCCTTCATAGGCTCCTTCGACGTAATAGTATCAAAATCAGAATCAGAATCAGAATCAGAATGCGAGAGAGAGAGAGAGAGAGAGAGAGAGAGAGAGAGAGAGAGAGAGAGAGAGAGAGAGAGAGAGAGAGAGAGAGAGAGAGAGAGAGAGAGAGAGAGATTTAACGCCTTCTGGGCCAAAGGGCCATTTGGGGCACTTGACATTATAAAGATCCTGGTATAAAAAAGAATCAGAATGCCAAAGTTAAAGTTTGACGTCCTCTCGATCGGTTACGAAGAACCATATGGGACAGTTCTTTAAATAAAGATAATATTTCTTTTTGATAACTGAAGTTAGAGAAAAGTGGCGAAAATTTTATAAATACTTTTAGATTTCTGATTTTAATTTGAGATATTTAGGTTTTAAATTAAGCCATGACTCGACCTAGAAGCTGCTTTATGACAATGTTCTATTGATGAATATACTACTTCATTTCAAATATGCCAAAGTTCTGGCTCCCTGAGCTGGTGATTAAAATTTCAGGACACTTTTTAAAAAACAGGAACAAAGTGTTTAATATTCGTGGAATGTCATTTAAAACATATTTACAAGAGAGTAATCTTTATTTATTCAAAAACGTTTTTAAAATAAATGAACCAAACTTGTCGCATCGGTCTCCGATGAGACCGATACTTGAAAATTTATTTTAAGATTAAATATTAAAACTTTTCGAAGGGTCCCTGTCAGATAGATTTAAAATTTCCAAACCCGCGGCCTCAAGAGGCGCTTAATCAGAATGTGAATACGTGCTTAGAGGCGGGTTGGGGGGGGGGGGGGGGGTTATTGGGAAACAGCCTGACCACTTTTACAGGGCGTAGCTACGCCCCTGTGGCAACCATCGACGTACTATTTTTAGCTTTGTGGTGGCAACACAGTGAGTTGTAAGTATAATGAGTGGCCTAGCTCACACTGTGTTGCCATGGGGAAATAGATATATTTTGTGAATAATGGTAGAATGGGGAACATTCACCAGGGTTTGGGTTTGGTGAGAAAGGTAGAAAATAGAAGAAGGAAGCTTTTCGCTTTTTGTGAATAATGTGAACGTGTACAGAGAACTTTTGTTTATAATGGAAATTGCCCCTGGTACACCCCCACTCTCTCGCCAAAGCCATTCGGGACAGCTGGTGATGGGGAAGGTCCCCAAAGGCCAACCCATCCCTTTGGCTGCAGCACCAGAGCCTGTGCAAAGACTTACCTGTATGCCCTATAAATATGCAGCTTGCCTTTCATGCTATCTAAATCTAAAATTCATAGAAACTAGCAATCGCCCCGTGGCAGTTAATTCCCGTGGCAGTTTGAACCCCATGGCAGTATTGAACAATACTGGAGGCAATGCCCGGAGGCAGTGCTAAACCAGTAAAATCCCGATTTTTTAATAATACCCTGCCCCCCCCCCCCCCCCCCCCCCCCACCATCCCTCCGCCCACCCACCCACTTCTACCCCACCCACCCACCCCCTACCCCACCCATAACCAGCTGGCTGACCTACTCGTCACCTCAGCACGTGTGAACCATGGTCTCATGCCCACAGCAGTTCCCCCCCCCCCCCCCCCCTTTGATAACAGCACGTTTGGACATATGTGTTTCGCCTAGTGAGCGAAACTGTAAATTGGTGCATATCGC
>CM065680.1:104018195-104073195 GCA_017654935.2 Phymorhynchus buccinoides | reverse complement strand
AAACACACAACAACACGTCAGCAGACAGACAACAGACAGGTGTCACTGCCTGGTTGGCCTGACTGAAACACACAACAACACGTCAGCAGACAGACAACAGACAGACAGACAACAGACAGGTGTCACTGCCTGGTTGGCCTGACTGAAACACACAACACGTCAGCAGACAGACAACAGACAGACAGGTGTCACTGCCTGGTTGGCCTGACTGAAACACACAACACGTCAGCAGACAGACAACAGACAGACAGGTGTAGGTGAAAATGTACTGAGAATGGGGGAAAGAACAGCGTGTTGATGCACAGACATAAACGGTCATCAGCGAGACAGACAGACGGACGGACATTCACACAGAGACCGACAGGGGTCAGATAATGTGGACTAACAAGGGGGGTGGGGGGGGGGGGGGGGGGGGGGGTGGGGGGGGGTGGATGCACACTACTGCTTGGTTAGCCTGGCTGACAGGCAGAGCAAGAGCGACTTAGTTCGTTCGTGTCACCGCGTGGCGGCGCTTCGGTTGACTGGGTCCAAAGTATGGAAGAGAATAGTAAAGTAAAGAAAAGTTACTCTCTTTGTAATTAACTCCCTTCACCAAAGTTATTTTCGGCACCAAGTCGCCTAGCAAAGCATAAGCAACAGCCACATTGAGACAGACCAAGGTCCATCCTCAAATGAGGATGACCCAGGCCTGCCCATATGACCATCACCAATTAGTGCACAAACAGATCAACATTAATTCAAGAATGGCATATCCTTCTAGTCTTGAATTATGTACACTTAAACAACACCCAACACAGAACAAACTGGTATACCTCGATAGAAGTTGGGGTAAGCAAAGATAGAAATAGTGAGGCAAGGAGAGAGGATAAGAGTAAAGTAAAGAAAGGTAACTCTCTCTCTCTCGCTCTCTCTCTCTCTCTCTCTCTCTCTCTCTCTCTCTCTCTCTCTCTCTCTCTCTCTCTCTCTCTCTCTCTCTCTCTCTCTCCAACAGAGGCTACCACTAGGTTTGGACCCACTCAACTGCGGCAGCGCCGCCATGCGGTAAAAAGAACGAGCTAAGTCAAAGCCTTCGGAGCGATTGGTTAGTCTACCTGTAACATGGGGTTTGGGTGCTCAGTTTGAAGTGTGCTCTAGGGTTATATGAAATGTTGTCTATGCTTTAAATGTTGAGTGTGAACGGTGATCTGGGCTTCAGCCGTCTGGTGACTCACACACAGTTGATCTTGTTGTTGAGGCAGGTGGAGGACCCCGCCATGGCCATCCTGTGGGTCAGGCCGAAGACGAAGAGACATTTGTTGAAAAGGAAGGTGATGTTGGAACTGCTGCAGTGGGGGTCCAGCAGGTTGATCTTCCTGGTGGCTGCCGCGGGCAGACCCAGGGGGTTGGTGCGACTGGCCCCTTCTGGCAGACACACACACGACACACAGACAGACTGGTGAATAACAAAAGACAGAAAATACATAAATAATTACAATTTCTCGTATTATGCTGATTCTCGTGGCATCAAAAAATATAATTATAGCTGCTGAAGTGGGGATCCGTCAATGTCACAGACAGATGACTAGATAGAAGATGGACATTAATGAAGCAAGAAGAAATGGTACTGAGGCTGTTGCAATACGTCTATCAAGTTGATAGCATTAGTGGCGAGCGTGCGCGCGCACACACACGGACACACACACACACACTTACATACACGCGCGCGCACACAAACATACACACACACACATACACTTGCGCGCACACAAACATACACACGCGCACTTACACACCCACACTTGCACAAACGAGCATCATGCATCATCATGGTTGTCGCTCGGGTCCAAAGATGACATTGTCGCTGTGCCTTCATCGGTGGATGCGCGTGTCGCTTCGGAGACCAAACTCAGAAGCACACATGCGATTACAGGCGGGACATGGAACACCAGCTGTGACAGGGACAGATGCAGCTCTGTGACGCCGCTCTCGTGCTGTTGCCATGCGCTGTGAGTCGACGATCATCTTCAAAACTCTTCACTGCTCTCCTGGTCAGGGCATGCCAGCTGGTTCTGTTGGCTGCAGCAGCTTCAAGCTGACGAGGCTGGAGCCCTGCTCACTCGACTGCCTTGTGTCAGCTCACCGTAGAGAAGCTGACGAGGGATCCTGGACTCCTCCATGCGGATGACGTGACCAGTCCAACGAAGCTCAGCTTGGAGGATTTTCGCTTCAATACGCGTCCTGCTGGCTCTGTCAAGGACCTCTTGGTTGGTAATGCGGTCCTGCCTTTATATCTGCATGATTGACCGCAGAGAGCGCTGGTGGAATTGCTCAAGCTTCTTGGTTTGACTGCGATACAGAGTCCATGTTTCGCAGCCATAGAGCAGTGATGAGAGAAGACAGCGTTGTATACCTTCAGCTTGGTGGAGACGCGAATGTTTTTGCGCTGAAAAACTTTGGTGCGGAGTGTGCCAAGTTCCTGGCTGGCCTTCTAGATTCTGGCTGCAATCTCTTTATCCAGGGAGCTATCGTTGGAGACAGTGCTGCCCTGGTATTTAAAGGCATCAACATTCTTCAGCTCCGTGCCATCAATGGAAATACTTGGCTGCTGGGGAGCACTGTTTGGGGCGGGCTGAAGAATGACTTCTGTTTTCCCTAGGCTCATGGTCAGGCCGAACATCTTGGATGCCTCAGAGAACTTGTCTTTATGGGGGGTAACAGTAAGCAAATGTTTATGATGTATCCCTACACAATACATAATCAGAAGGTGATCACTTCTTACCATAGAAGAAAAACAAACCACATTGACATAATAAATATTCCATGCAAAGCAAACAAAAAGCAAACAATGATTAAGGTAGAGAGGTGTAAGACGCAAAACAGCACCGCTGTTGTGAGCAAAATAACGACGAAAGGAAACAAAAAACAAATAAGAGACAAGAATAAACAACACGGTAAATGAAGCACTTACGTAACTATTTAGCAAAATGCGCATATTATGCAACCATTCATACATTAATGCATAGATATAAGCCAATCTTCAATTCAGGTCAGAGACATACTTGCGCTTTTGCACATAAGCAATTCAAATGGATTTCATTGTAACTCTAGAAATTTCATTTGCAGTAAGACAGAAAGCACACATTATATTAGTTACAGTCGACTCAATTGGTTGATTACAATAGATCCCCATTTTGAGGGGAATTTGCCTGAAGGCTTTAACACAAAAAGCATAAAGAAGGATAATAGTACTCTCTCCTCCTCTTCCTCCTCTTCCTCCTCCTCCTCCTACTGCACCTCTTCCTCCTCCTCCTCCTCTTCCTTCTTCGTGCATGTACACTTCATTTCATGAAACATTGAAAGTTATGTTTTTCACGTTCACTGGATATTTTGCTTAATTAAACAAGAATTGTATCCTACAGTTTTGTTATGTCCAGACTAGCATTTATGTTATTGAACCTTGCGCTTCATTGTTGGGTTTCTATGTGTTGTAGTTCAATTCGTTCTAATGTCTTTATTATTATTATTATTATTATTATTATTATTATTATTATTATTATTATTAGGCTATATATATATATATTTTTAATGACATGATGTATAAAAAAAAAGGAAGATGTTTTGCTTATCTCTTTTATCCTAAAAAAAATCATTCTGACTTGACTTCACTTAACACACACACACACACACACACACACACACACACGCACACGCACACGCACACGCGCACACACACACACACACACACACACACACACACTTCCCTCATACATCCCTACAACAGCCAACACGCTTATTTCACTTGAAAAAAGCACACACACTCACAAACAAAGCAAAACAAACACAGAAACAAACAGACAAAAACGATTAAAAGTCACAAATGCAAGTCGCTATTTTAACCCTTTCACCGCCAGCCATACTTCAGCCAAAAATGTCCATTGAAATTACCCGGGCAGAGAACAAAATCCATCTGCAGTATGGGGGATTCTTCTGTGACATATATATAAAATTAGGTATATCCTTACTTCCCAAAACTAAAACAATAGGGTCTTTGGATAATAGACCCCAATTTGATGCCTTTTAGTGACATAGGTGTTAAATCACTGTGGTGCTAAAATGAGACGTTGGCGGTGAAAGGGTTAAACAAAATGTCTCTTTAACTCACCGACAAAACAGATTGAGACAAATGCGAGCAGCCCGATCGCCAACAGAGTTTTGTAAGCCATCTTGACTTCAACCGGTAGGCCTAACACGACTGTATGTTTGTGAACTGTGACGCTCTTTCTCTCTGTGACGTGACTCTCTCGCAGGTCCGAATGCAGCGTCGTGACCGTGGCTGCCGTATTAATAATACGCCCTGAGTGACGTGACGACTCATACGTGTCCGTCTGCCTGTCTGTCAACGGAAAGAACTCTCTACAGCCAGGAGTTATTAATGGTGTCACTTCCGTTGTTTTCTCGAAAGTTCTGACGTCTTTGCGTAGACCTGCCCTCAGCCATTTATAATGTTAATATGCCCTTGTTAGTATTAATGTTATTCAGTGATGAAAGGAATTCTGGAGATCTATATAAAGTGTTGAGGGTGCATTTAAAACGAACTGTAGATTTATTAAAATGTACGGTAAATATACAGTACAAACTAAAGTAGGTATTCAATAGAGCTGATAACAGTTACTGTAGAAGCATTAACTCTTCCAGCACCATGAGCAATATATTCGCCAAAGACATCACGCCGCACTCCCACCAAATGCAAAAACATTCACTGTCGAGCACCCTGCCATATGTTTGTCTGTTTTTAGAGCTTTAGTCACTGTTTCTGCCGTTGAAACAATGCATGCACACTCGAAAAAAATATTTACTACCCTCTTGTCAGTTGAGATGCAACGGACAACGAAGAACATCACACAATACATGGCGCTAGAAGAGTTCATTTATTCACAAAAAGCAAATGCACGCCAGAATGGAACATCTGTTTCTGTTTCAATATTTTTAAACTCAAAAGAAGATTATGCCTATTCTGCGTTCCAGGTTGAAATCCCATAAATTAACATTCCTGACAAGGATATGCAAGTGACTCCAGACTCACACCCCCAAACGACGGATCGATAGAAATATGCAGATAGAAGGACAAAGGACACACATACAATGAGAGGAAGGATCATGCCATCATTGACGGAGGTACAATTACTCATTTCAGTGCTGTCTTTCTAGTTGTTCCTTACTATGTATGTATGTTAAAACGACACCCTTTGAACCTAGGAAGCTCACATTTTACATGCGCAGAGGAACTTGGAATATGTAGGCATGATGGACACATGAAGGTCATTAGTCAAAGCTCAAGGTCACTAGAGCAGAAAATATTCCATTTTGGAGGCCTTAACGATAGCGTTTGAACGGAAGGACGTATGAGGCTTACATTGTGCATGCATATGGGTATTTAGAATTTCTAGGCCAAGGTCAAAAATGAAGGTATTTTGTCAAAGGTCAAGGTCACTGGAGCCGAAATTGCTGCCGCTCGGCTGGTTGATGTAGCGTTTTCACGCTCTAGTTTGGTCCGTGGTGTAGTGGATAGCCTTGGAGCACAGTGAGGTCACACGTACAGGGACCATGGCTTGGAATGGTTGTGATGGTGGGTGGGTGTCTGTGTGTGTGTGTGTGTGTGTGTGTGTGTGCGTGTGCGTGTGCGCGTGTGTGTGTGTGTGTGTGTGTGTGTGTGTGTGTGCGCGTGTGTGTGTGCGTGTGCGCGCGCTTGCTTGCTTTCAACGAACCACCTCAAAATAAAAGGCGTTATGAATGAGTACCATCCCAGGATAAAGTTCGCGATGATTCACAGTGGCTCTTACAAACAGTGCGCCTTAGAGACCCACTGACCCAGCAAGATTAACTCCCTTGGTTTTTTATGGGTTGGTGTGACCCACATACAAGTTCCCCCATACACGATCGAGGCTGTTCTTTAAAGTGATGTCTCGTTTTCATGTAGGGGGGAATTTGTATGGGAGCCAGACATGGTCAAAATAAGATTTCTTACCAGCCAGAGAGGGACACACGTGAAACCCGTGATTTTCACTCATGGATCTGGTGGGTCTTTAAAAACAAAAGACACAGCATGGAAAGCCACATACATATGCCGCCAACCCTTATGACACGGGCAACGGCCTATTCATTAAAATGGTTCGTTCGTTTCGTCTCTCTCTCTCTCTCTCTCTCTCTCTCTCTCTCTCTCTCTCTCTCTCTCTCTCTCTCTCTCTCTCTCTCTCTCTCTCTCTGTGCATAACTTGGTTTAATAATGTCTATTCATGACATGGCTCATTTGTACATAAATCTTGTTTTTAAAAATGAGTTGTTTTTGTTGTTTTGTGTTTTTTGTTCACTTTAAGGGGGGGGGGGGGGGGGGGGGGGATATAAGATGGAAGAAAGTAATTTCTTGTGTTTTGATGATGTCATACTCATAATGCATTGCTTAGATTGTTGTCGTTTTTTCTTCCTCCACAATGTATTTCCTGAATCTCGTGAATTTCAATTTATATTAGTTCATATGATTACGGTGCTGTGTGCGAGGTTGGTGGTGGGTGGGGGGGGAGGGGGGGGGGGGGTGTATGGATGTGTATGGATGTTGTTGGGTTTTTTTGTGTGTGTGTGGTTGGGTGTTGTTGTGGGTTTTTTTTTGGGGGGGTTCCTGTTGCTTTTGTTCATTATTGAAGTTTTAATTATTCTTTTCTTCTTTTGTTTCGAGGGCAAAATGTAAACAAGCTCATTGTGTGCTTATTCTTTTCCCTCAATAAACAAATGTTTCAAATGTTTCAAATCTCTCTCTCTCTCTCTCTCTCTCTCTCTCTCTCTCTCTCTCTCTCTCTCTCTCTCTCTCTCTCTCTCTCTCTCTGTATATTTTATGTTTCATTTTTTACGAGTAGATTGTTGAATGTTAGTGTCAAGACACCAAATGCCCTGGTTTATGGTGAATGTGGGAGATATCTTCTCTACATTCATGCGTACACCAGATGTATAAACTACTGGCTAAAAATATTAAGATTGTATGATGATCGTATTCCTTTAAAATCATATAAGATGCTGTTAACCTTACATTGCAATAACATTTTTTTTAAACTGGGTTTCTGCTATGTGCTTTACTTTGTATAGATATGGATTCGGCTATGTGTGGGAACAACAAGGAGTTCAGAACATTAGTATTTTTCTTCGAGAATTCAAGCAAAGATGAATTGATTGTTACATACAAGGTTGGGAGTCTGAACTATCAAATAAAAGTCGTTATTTTTTGTTTGCTTTTTTCAAACAATCTTTGTGTGCATCTCAATGCTAATTAGATGTCAAGCAGTTTACATTGTGGAAGACTTAGTGCTTAGAAAAGAAACGTTGATCCCTAAAACATATTACAATCATCCTTCTGCTTTTAGGCTAGCTTTGCTGATGTGTGACTCTAGGTGTATGTTTAACCTTGTAATGTACCTGTCTGATGCACTTAGAATTCGTAAATGAAACAATGTGATATTTTCTGTTATTATCTTGATACTGTTTGTTATGTTTATCTGTTTGAATTGTGAAGATTTCCCATTGTTACCCCTTCCCTCATGACATGGGCAGATGGCCTGGTCATTAAACAGTTGTTCATTGTTCTGCATATGTTTGCGCACGCGCCTGCACCGCATATATGTGTGTAGTTTAAAGATCAGTCATTTCCCTTGACCTCTCATGGATCACAATGGTAAAGGTCATGTACCTTCTTGCAGCGTGAGAGTGACGCACGTTCATCATGGCGCTAAGAAAGACAGTGACGTTCTATGGGCCTTCTTATTTCATCACAAGAAAAAGAAGTGTGTGTGTGTGGGGGGGGGGGGGGGTAGGGGGTAAGGAAGATGAGGGAATGGATGAAAGGACAAGGGGGGGGGGGGTAGAGGGACAGGGGTTAGACCTCATGCGGAAGAGACCAGACGTGTTAGAATGACTATGACATATGTGACAACAATAGGCCCTGTAAGACAACGACAATGTGCTGATGCTCTGTACTCCCTACACAATCATACTGACGTTGTTGTTGTTGTTGTTGTTGTTGTTGTTGTCATCAACTGATGTATCCCCATCTCTATAATTTAGGTCCCCGTGTCTGTGTGCCTCTTTGTCCCCCCCTTGGGTTAGTGTTAAGGTTTGGGTTAGGGCTTGGATTAGGATTAGTGGCGCATACAGATATGGCCAGCTGTCAGACGGAGACACACCTAGAAGGGCACGCATAGAGACTGGGACATATTGGACTGAGATCAGTACACAGAGAAGGGCACGCATAGAGACTGGGACATATTGGACGGAGATACACAGAGAAGGGCACGCATAGAGACAGGGGGGGAAAGTCTACGAGTATGTAGATCTAAAAAGTGTTTAGAGTGTTTGAGAGAGAGAGAGAGAGAGAGAGAGAGAGAGAGAGAGAGAGAGAGAGAGAGAGAGAGAGAGAGAGAGAGAGAGAGAGAGAGAGAGAGAGAGCCATGGCAGTGAGGGTGTTGGTTGGTATTGTCCATAGCGCAGTGACTGGCTGTCGTGACATATATAGGCCCAGTGGCAGTGAGGGTGTTGGTTGGTATTGTCCATAACGCAGTGACTGGCTGTCGTGACATATGTAGGCCCAGTGGCAGTGAGGGTGTTGGTTGGTATTGTCCATAGCGCAGTGACTGGCTGTCGTGACATATGTAGGCCCAGTAACGCACTGGCTGTCGTGACATAGTAGGCCCAGTGGCAGTGAGGGTGTTGGTTGGTATTGTCCATAACGCAGTGACTGGCTGTCGTGACATATGTAGGCCCAGTGGCAGTGAGGGTGTTGGTTGGTATTGTCCATAACGCAGTGGTTGGCTGTCGTGACATATGTAGGCCCAGTGGCAGTGAGGGTGTTGGTTGGTATTGTCCATAACGCAGTGACTGGCTGTCGTGACATATGTAGGCCCAGTGGCAGTGAGGGTGTTGGTTGGTATTGTCCATAACGCAGTGGTTGGCTGTCGTGACATATGTAGGCCCAGTGGCAGTGAGGGTGTTGGTTGGTATTGTCCATAGCGCAGTGACTGGCTGTCGTGACATATAGGCCCAGTGGCAGTGAGGCCCAGTGGCAGTGAGGGTGTTGGTTGGTATTGTCCATAACGCAGTGACATATGTAGGCCCAGTGGCTGTCGTGACATATGTAGGCCCAGTGGCAGTGCGGGTGTTGGTTGGTATTGTCCATAACGCAGTGACTGGCTGTCGTGACATATGTAGGCCCAGTGCAGAGAGCCATGGCAGTGAGGGTGTTGGTTGGTATTGTCCATAACGCAGTGACTGGCTATTGTCCATAACGCAGTGGTTGGCATATGTAGGCCCAGTGCAGAGAGCCATGGCAGTGAGGGTGTTGGTTGTATTGTCCATAACGCAGTGGCTGGCTGTCGTGACATATGTAGGCCCAGTGGCAGTGAGGGTGTTGGTTGGTATTGTCCATAACGCAGTGGTTGGCTGTCGTGACATATGTAGGCCCAGTGGCAGTGGTTGGTTGGTGTCGTGACATGGCTGTCGTATATAGGCCCAGTGGCAGTGAGGGTGTTGGTTGGTATTGTCCATAACACAGTGGTTGGCTGTCGTGACATATGTCTGTAGGCCCAGTGCAGAGAGCCATGGCAGTGAGGGTGTTGGATGGTATTGTCCATAACGCAGTGGTTGGCTGTCGTGACATATATAAGCCCAGTGGCAGTGAGGGTGTTGGTTGGTAGTGTCCATAACACAGTGGTTGGCTGTCGTGACATATGTCTGTAGGCCCAGTGCAGAGAGCCATGGCAGTGAGGGGGATGGTTGGTAGTGTCCATAACGCAGTGGCTGGCTGTCGTGACATATGTAGGCCCAGTGGCAGTGAGGGTGTTGGTTAGTATTGTCCATAACGCAGTGGCTGGCTGTCGTGACATGTGCGTAGGCCCAGTTGGTTAGTATTGTATAACGCAGTGGCTGGCCCTGACGGATGACGGATTTTTTTGCAAGAAACACGTCGAGATCACCAGAACAACACCTTTACAGAGATAGCAACACTCACGTTGCTCTGGTTTCCTATAAATCAAACCGTCAAATCGGCAATTCTTCCTTGGCGGAGGTGCTGGAAGTAAAATTATTTCAGTGATAGAGAAGGCGTGTGCCTTCTCTTTTCTAGTGGCCGCCTGAGTTTAGACCAAATCGTTTGCACGAAATTTTCACAATAAACCTTTCTATTTTTATTATTTTAAGTTTTATACAGTTTACCTAAAGGAGTTTCGCTCACTGCTAAGGAAATAGCTCCTTTTGTTTTTACTGCACTACAAAAAAAAAGCTTCAACCACAATGAGTGGCTTCCACCCACCCCATCCAAAATGGCTTCTCTCTCCAGCATCTCCTCCTAGGAGGAATCGCCGTTTTGACGGTTTGATTTATAGGAAACCAGAGCAAAGTGACTGTTCCGATCCTTGAAAAGGCTGTCTTTCTGGTGACCTCGACGTGTTTCGTGCAAAAACTCATCTGTCAGAGTCCACCTTTAATCCAAGGTTCGTCATTCCCTTCACCTGGTGATTTAAGGAGACAGTCTGTCTCTTTGCGGACCAAGTACGCTGAGAGAGAGAGAGAGAGAGAGAGAGAGAGAGAGAGAGAGAGAGAGAGAGAGAGAGAGAGAGAGAGAGAGAGAGAGAGAGAGAGAGAGAGAGAGAGAGAGAGAGAGAGAGAGAGAGAGAGAGAGAGACAGAGACAGAGACAGACAGAGACAGACTGAGAGAGACAGAGACAGAGGAGAGAGAGACAGACAGCGACAGAGAGAGAGAGAGAGAGAGAGAGAGAGAGAGAGAGAGAGAGAGAGAGAGAGAGAGAGACAGAAAGAGACACAGAGAGAGAGAGAGAGAGAGAGAGAGAGAGAGAGAGAGAGAGAGAGAGAGAGAGAGAGAGAGAGAGAGAGAGAGAGAGAGAGAGAGAGAGAGAGAGAGAGAGAGAGAGAGAGAGAGAGAGAGAGAGAGAGAGAGAGAGAGAGAGAGAGAGAGAGAGAGAGAGAGAGAGAGAGAGAGAGAGAGAGAGAGAGAGAGAGAGAGAGAGAGAGAGAGAGAGAGAGAGAGAGAGAGAGACAGACAGACAGACAGACAGAGAAACTCGAATGTTTCGAATGAAACTCGAATGTTTATTGAGGATAACTAAATAAGCACAAAATATGGCTTTTTTCATCAGGTCCTCGTACAAAGCAAGCAAGCAAACATAAATTAAACGATAAACAACCACACAAATAAACTACAATCAAAACAGACAAAAGAAATCAGAAACATGCAAGAAAAAAACATTAAAAGGAAGAGAGAGAGAGAGAGAGAGAGAGAGAGAGAGAGAGAGAGAGAGAGAGAGAGAGAGAGAGAGAGAGAGAGAGAGAGAGAGAGAGAGAGAGAGAGAGAGAGAGAGAGAGAGAGAGAGAGAGAGAGAGAGAGAGAGAGAGAGAGAGAGAGAGAGAGAGAGAGAGAGAAAAGAGAGAGAACTAACGAACGAAAGAACGAACGAAATGATTTAATTGAACATTGGCCACAGACCACAATTTAAATCGGGGAATGGGAAAATGATGAATAGAATAATGATTAATAATAATAATGATTACTAGAGGGCTTATGTTTACCTTTGAGAGCAAACATGACAGGATTCTCCCCTCAAGCAGGCGTTTCCAATTTATTCAATATAAAAAATCCCACTTCCGGTTTGGTTTATACTGGGAGTGTTGCAGCGCTGCTCTTTGATAAATACTGAAAATATGAATCCATTCGATCAAGCCGTTTGTGAGATATTCAAGTTTAATGTCTGGCCCCAAAAATGCCATTTTTTGGCGTAATTTCTGCCAAAATCTCAGCAATTGGCTTAATATTGTAACTATGGCACTAGAATTGTGTCCTCCAACTTTCCAGTAAATGTTTGCAAAATCGGTTAAAAACCAAGAAATCCCACAAATGAAAATAAGTGAATGTGACACAACCCAATTTACATATAAATTTCAATAACTTCCACACTATTTAACATATTATGAACAAACTCCTTTCAGACCTGGGCCAACACAAGGGCTATAATATCCAATAGTTATTTTTGTGACGTCATTCCGGTTTTGGCTATTCCGTGAACATAAATTTACCTGCAGATTCCCAGCCAGACCATTTCCGGTTGGTAGGCCTACTTCTGGATCCGAAATATACCAGAAGTGTTGGAAGTTAACTTTCTAGTGAATATTGAAAATATAAATGCATTCGGTCCACGCATTTTTGAGATATTCAAGATTGAAATTTCGCCGATTTCGCGGTTTTTCTTAAATATTGCAAATTTCGCTATCCCTTAATACCCCGCAACACACACACACACACACACACACACGCACACACACACGCGCGCGCACGCACACACAAGCACGCACGCGCACGCGCGCACGCGCACACACACACACACACACACAGACACTATTTTAATCTTTTGATTGTGGGTTGGAGTGTAGGGGAGGGGGGGGGGGGGATAAGGCTGCGTACACAGTAGACGCGGAAACTCCATGCGCTTATCCGTAAATAAGTAAAAGAAAGGAAAAACAAGCGGACGCGTTTCTGCGCGGAAAAACGCCCGCTTGTTTTATCCTTCTTTGTTTTACTTATTTGCGGGGTTTCCGTGCTGAACTTCCGCGTATGTGTGTACGTGCGCTGACTGAGTGACACACCAAAGGTAGTGTGCAGTGGTGCACGGCTGATCGACTTCAAACCATGACATTTCACGTTGACACACCAGCCCCCATACAGAATAGGAATGTAGGCCTACGACCAAACCTTGTACAGCCGTGAAAATAATTACTCTTAGAAAATATGTATGTTAGAGATGTTATCAAAAATATATTTTTGAACCCAACCAATGTGAATCGTCATAAGTCATAAGTCATAAGTTTCTTTATTGTCCATTGGCTTTGTACAACGCACATGGAAACTTGTCTTCCACCGTGTAAAATAAAAATATTAAATTAAAAAAAAAAAAATTAAACATAAATTGACACTAACAAAATATGTAACTCTCACACCACACCCAATCATTCATCCGCACTCCGCTATCTTGCGGAGGGGGAGGGGGTTGAGGGGAGGAGGGAGGGGATGAGGGGGGCTGGAGGGAGGAGGGGGCTGGAGGGGGGGAGGGGTGGGATGGTCAGGGTGTGTGTGTGTGGGGGGGGGGGGGGTGTTCAGGGGGGGGGGGGGCTGGAGGGGGCCACAGTTCTCAACCGATCGACACCAAATTTGGTATCAAGCATCCTTGGCACCCTCGGAAGGTCATGCCGTCCTTACTTTTTCGGAAACCTCCGCCAAGGGGTCGTGGGGAGGGGGGGACCACACGCAGCTCCACACGCACTTGCGGTTAGTAAATCCGAGCTGTTCGGGTTTGTTTCCTTTTTTTGTTTGTTTGTTTGTTCTTTTCTGTCTGTCCCAAGGATCTCCCGAACCGCTTGACTGAATCACTTCAAATGTTGTGTGGTGGTGTGTCCCCATGAGAGGAAGGCATCTGTGCAAAACTTTGTGCCGTCCTGACCTTGACGTTGGTGTATGACCTTGAAAACCGAAAATCGTTAAGGGGCCATAACTTCCACACCGCAGGTCCTAGAGTCTTGATATTTGGCATGGATGTACTTTCGCTTATGGCCGTTCTGATGATGGCGTACCAATGAAGGTCAAGGTCAAGGTCAGGGAGATCGGTATGCCTTGAAAGTGGTAGGGGTCTAATGATTGGGTTTTACTGTCCCACGCATATCTCCCGAACTGCTTTACCGAACCGTTTCCAGTTTTGTGTGGTGGCGTGTCATCATGAGAGAAGGCATCCGCGCATAAATTATCGCCGTCATGACCTTCACCTTGGCGTATGACCTTAAAAACCGAAAATCTTTAAGGGGTTATAACGTCCACACCGTTGGTCTTAGGGACTTCAAACTTGGCATGTAGGTACTTTGGCTTATGGTTGTTCTGGTTATTGCATACCGATCAAGGTCAAGGTCAAGGTCATGGAGATCGGTAGGCCTTGAAAGTGGTAGGGGTCAAAACATTGTATTTTCAGCCACAAATGTAAAAATATAATATTTTGCGGACCCGGCGAAACCGGTACTCAGCGGTACCGGTACTTGGCTTTACCTGTACAAGGCGTTACCGGTACTAGGCGTTACCGGTACGGGGCGTTGCGCTAGTGACTTATAATGTTGAACAAGATAACACAGAAACACACCCACGTCCATACACTCACACCCACACCCACCCACACCCACCCACACAGGATGTAAAAAAGCTTTATCAAGCTTACTCTTTTATCTTTTTTATTGTCAATAAAGATCATTTTGACTTGACTTGACTTGACTTGACACACACACACACACACACACACACACACACACACACACACACACACACACACACACACACACACACACACACACACACACACACACACACACACACACACACACGCGCGCGCGCGCGCGCGCGTGCGCATGAAATTTGTATTCTTGTTGTACTCTTTGTAATGATTCTCATAATTCTCACACCGATATTCCTCTAGGTGGTTGGTCTAATTGTTTGAATTCCCCGCTGCCGCTTAGTAATGCGCTAAATAAGTTGTCTGCATAAATAAATCAAAGCACACCAGATGGTTGGTCAATGCGTCCATGGCGTGCCGGTCAAAACGTCCACACTACGAGTCAAAACGCCCTCTTGGTGTACAGTACCTATACGGTATGGTGATGATGTCCGCGCTTTAATGCTGCCTCGAATTGCATTTTCCACGATGGAATACGCTTGTCTTAACTTAGCCAAACCGAGTGTTATGAAAATCGACAGAACGACGGTTCACAAAGTTCCGACATTCAACATAGAAAGTTCAGTTCACAAAAAGTAATTCTCTCCACCGCTGTTGTTGTGTACTATAGGTGATGGTTACATAGGCAGGCCTGGGACTTCCTTTTTGAATTGGTGCCGAAAATACTTTGGCGAAGGGAGTTAATTTTAGAGAGATACTTTTCCTTACTTCACTATTGCCCTCTCTCCTTGCCTCACTATTTCTATCTCTACATAAACGCACTCTTATAGATTGACACAGATTCTAAGAGTAGGCAACGTTTATAACGTTTGTGTGTGTGACCTTCACACATGGTAGTTGAAGTAAAACGTCAATATAGTATAGCAGTGACATCTGCTTCACTGAGGGGGGGGGGGGGGGGGGGGGGGGGGGAGGGTGTTAAAAGAGGCCTTGCTGGGGTTGTTGTGGGATTTTCATTTTATTCTACTTTTTTAATCACCACAAGCAGTTCAGACTGTTAAGCACACACACCCCTTATCAAACCCTTTAGTAGGTGGAAGGGGGTTGGGGTGGGGTTGACAAAATGGGAGAAGAGTGGTTGTGATAAGGTTTGTTTTTCGCAATGTGAATAGCTGAACCTAAACGGAACCCCCGTTCCTTGTTTATTTATTTGTTTATACATTTTCTGATATCAAGACTCGTTCATTTACTTTTATATATATATACAAGGACACATTTTGTGCATGTTCCCCAGGAAATCAGGGCTTTGATAACTACCTTTAGCACTGTACACGTCAGTTAGTGTGACTAATGTGAAGGCTTTGATAACTACCTTTAGCACTGTACACGTCAGTTAGTGTGACTGTAATGTGAAGGCTTTGATAACTACCTTTAGCACTGTACACGTCAGTTAGTGTGACTGTAGGCCTAATGTGAAGGTTTTGATAACTACCTTTAGCACTGTACACGTCAGTTAGTGTGACTGTAGGCCTAATGTGAAGGTTTTGATAACTACCTTTAGCACTGTACACGTCAGTTAGTGTGACTGTAATGTGAAGGCGCAGATGGCATGCATTGGTAAAAAGCCATAGAATATCAAACCAAACAAACACGCGCATAAGTAGTGTGAAGTGACGTTATTTTATTCATAAGGGACACAACAAAGGAACTGGATATTTCGGTGAATACGCCTTTATCAACATAGACACAGAAGAAAACAGCCAACAGCAAGGACAGCAAGGACAGCCAACAGCAAGGACAGCAAGGACAGCCAACAGCAAGGACAGCAAGAGGACACAACGTACACCATCAGTCATTAATGTAGTCTGTCAACACATGGCGCGAAAATGACACCACGTGATGCAAGGCCAAATCGTTAGTTGAGCTGGCCTGGGCGGGTTTTTTTTAGCATCATGACTACATTCGGCCATTTTGTTTATTTCGTTTAAATTAAAGCACCGTAACTTCGACTGAAAAGTTTTCGTCTCTACTGAAATCACACACAAAATGTGTGTTTCTTCGCTCAGATAATCTTCACTGAATAAGAAGGAGAATTGTGCAGGTGTTGCTTCTCTTTGTGGAGACCTCTTTTTATTTGACACTTACGTAACCATTCAGGTGTGCAAAAATCACTACGCCAGCCAGCACTTGTTCCCAGAGAGCCTCACTTGAGTGAAATCCAGCCACGAAAGCAGAAGGCAAGGTACGTGGAACATTATGACTTTGTGTAGAAATATTCAGGGAGGAGATCAACAAAATCACTGTAGTGATGTTGGTTTTGAAGCTTTGATATTGTCTGTCGCCATTCAGTGTGATGGTGTAATACTCATAGTACTAGCACGTACTTTTAAAACAAACACAGTAAGAGTCCAAGTCATTATTTCCAACCACCTCCACCCCACGCCCTTAGGATACATGAACATTGTGACAAATTAGGCTACATGTAAACTCTTCTGTGTCGTACACTAAGAGAAAAACATGCACGTAAGGCATATAAGTTCCAGAAGCAATTTGCAAAACAACCAAATTTGTTCAGTATTCATACATGATTGGACATTCTAAGAATATTACTAGAACATATTTTTGTAGTGATTTATTATTTTAAAAACAAAGGAGCCGATTCCACTAATTTGATATTATCTTGGGCCTTGTCACACACATGCACACGCGCGCACGCACGCACGCACACGCACACACACACACACACACACATACACATATATATTATACACATACAGACACACACACACGCGCGCGTGCGCACGCACACACACACACAGCCATTATTCATAGCAGTAATCTTAAACGGGGAAAACAATAAGTGGATAGACCTATATCTGGACACATTACCTTAACAGTTTGATCATTCCCTTTAACCAGAGATTTTTCAAAGGAACATTCCAAGCTGTTTGATCGTTTTGTAAAGGAAACAAAATGAACAAATGATGGCAAGTTTTAAACCCTCGGGCAGCGATATAACTGAATACGTTTCATTCTCTGGTGCCACTAACTTAAGCGAAATGAAGATGTTTGGCTAATTGTACTGTTTTCATTTGGGATTAGGATGACAACATTGCAGATATGTTTGTCTTATTGTCAGCGTATAAAATCATAAACATATACTTGTGTCAACTGTTTAGAGCACTACTTAACGGGGTCATAGCAGGTTAGATGTTAAGGGGGGGGGGGGGGGGGTTGACAATACACAGGCTATCTGACTTTAACCCACTGTTGACAACTAAAAGGCCACAACTGCATTGGAGGGAAAAGGGTATGTCTGGGAAAGTCCAGGCACTTTTAAGTTTCAACCAGCCCACCCCCTTTCCACACTACCACACTCCTCTAATGTGAAGAGAGATGGGAGTGGCACAGTGAGGGTCATTTTGAAACTATGAACATTAGCTTGCATGCAATGTGAGTTTGTATCCCCAGAACAAAAACCAAGTTACTTTTTTTTGTTTCAGTCCACAACATTCAAAATAGGTATTCTATGATAACCAAAGAAGAGAGCGCAACGATTGACTAACTCTTGATGTCAACAAGAACCAAAACAATGTGCTGTCAATTTACTTGGATATATAATTATTAATTATTATTGCCAATGCTCGCACGTGTAGGCCTACGTGAGAAACGAGTGGCCACAAACTGTACAACCAAAGCATTGACTAGATACACCAATATGATTGTGCAACATTGCAGCACGCGTAGGAGTAGACAGGTTTGCCGGCAAACTGTAGATTGTAAACTGCTGACAGCCTGTGCAGTCAAGCACATCTATACATAGCCCCAGTCCTGTGTACAACCCAGGCCGTCAATAGGGCACAGTGAACGGGGCTTGGCAATTGAAACGTTCTGCACTGAATCTTCCCAGTGCTCCTTTCACAAGTCTTTCAAGTCTTTCAATATGACTGAAAGAAAAGCTCTCCACCGAAAACTTGTTGTACACACACATGTGACATATATTTTGGGACTGCGTTCGTTCACCCGCTGCGAATTTGGTTTGTGGTGTGTTAGAGAGAGAGAGAGAGAGAGAGAGAGAGAGAGAGAGAGAGAGAGAGAGAGAGAGAGAGATGGTGTGTGTGTGTGTGTGTGTTGTAGACGGTAGCCACTCTATACCCCACCCCCACCCCATGTACGCCCCTGCGGATTTCATAAGACATATGCCCCAGGAAAGCCTAGCCCCTAAGCTATCAAAAGCAGGATATTTACCTTCGATCATCCTCCGGGTGTGGATGTGGCAAGGGCACACATTCACAGTTACTCCGAAATGATGCGCGTGAAGAAGTCCATGACACAACACTTATATTTTCCATGCACGCTAAACTGGCATCAAACGGATTAGTTCCTGGTGTTCTGCTCTCCCATGGGGATACCAGGGGTCTTTTGTTGAAATGTGCTGTGCCTTTTCCTTCCTCTGATCTATCAGTCTATTTGACTCTGCCTTTATCCTTTGCTGACTGTCATCTAGTATCTTTCTGACTTACTGGTTATTCTCCTGATTTTGTTATAAAGAATCTTACAAAAACTTTCTTCAGCCGGGGACCTAAACATTTCTTAGTTAGGCGCAGAACGGCAGCTTGACGCATTTGCTCTCATGTGACAAGAACCGACAAGAAACTAAGCGATCAACGAAGAAGCAAAAACCAAAAGAAAGAAAGAAAAGCGAATAAAAACACAAACACATACACACAGTTCTCATAAATGTTCTGACTGCATTAATGTTCATCCGATGCGAATTAAGCTGCCCACAAAAAGTTAGGGAACACTTGCAAAACGCACATGCTTTACTAATTCGCTTGTAGCTTTGAAACACTTCGCAACTGGAACACGAAACTTTGCAGTCACATACGTAAGTGGCATGGCCTTATCCTGAATGTTTAAAAGTTTTACGCTTGCTGTTGGTTGCTATGGAAGCGTCGGTTGAAAAGGCGCCCAAATCCCCAGAAAGTGTCACAGATTTAGCGCAACAGCATTTTTTTCAACAGAATTAATTGGGCAAAATTGTACTCAGCACGGGGACTTTGATAATGAGTATAACTCACAAAAGATCCAAATTTTAACCAATGACAAGGTGCAATTAATCGCTGAATCACGATGGTTGCATAGTGAAAATGAGCCTTTCCGATCTAGGGAGAGCCCTGGCATGTCTGGTGGAGTGTGTAGCTGTGCTGAAATTGGGTCACCGACTTTAAAGACCCCGCACGTCACGTGTCACACTCCCTCTTATACTAGGAATATTTCTTAAGATTCCTCACTAGCTATAAGAGGGAAAGAATGTGAAACCCGTGAGGCTAAAACAGCGGTTCCAGACCACCAGCCAAGCCCAGGAAAGGCGACAGTCAGGGAGACCCAGAAGGACCACAACACGGGTGAACCAGTACCTTGCCAGGCACGCCCTGGCTGACCAGATAACCCCGACCAGCCACATCAGGCGACATCTAAGGACAGCAGAAGACCTCAACAACTCCACTCGGACAGGGTTAAGCCTCGTCACCCAACATAGCGTCTCAGGCTAACTCCAGCTCACACAACTGCTCACCAGGGTCGGTGTCGCCATTATGGATGATGGACACATCAACAGGGTCATTAGTTCTGATCACCGACGAGTTTCGGATCACCCTGGATCATCCTCATGGAGTCTGGACAAAGCCAGGCGAACGGTTCCATGAAGACTGCATCCAGCACGTGACAGCCCATGGCGGGCTTCTATCATGGTACGGGCAGTCTCCTCGACTCACCACAGAACCCCACTGTACCACGTTTGAGGAAACCTACACACTCAGAGGCTCATCAACGATACCCTGGGTCATCGTGTTGCGGCAGCACTTTATGTGCTTGCACTGGGGGATGGGTTCCATGATGACAAGGGTCGTACTCACCAGGGTCGTGTCCGAAACAACTGGATCCAGCAGCCAGGAGGGGTACGACTAACTTGGCCAGCATGCAGCCTGGATCTCAACCCTGAGGAAAACCTTTGAGACCACAGCTGAGACGTCGAGCACACAAGAACTATTCTCCCCAACAGACACTGGAGCAGCTCCTGGATTTGCTTCAGCTGGGGTGGCAGGTCATTCCACAGGAACAGACAATGAGGTTTGTGCACTGCGTGGGATGATACTGCGCAGAGTGGCAGGTCATTCCTCAGGAACAGACAATGAGGTTTGTGCACTGCGTAGGATGATACTGCGCAGAGTGGCAGGTCATTCCTCAGGAACAGACAATGAGGTTTGTGCACTGCGTGGGATGATACTGCGCAAAGTGGCAGGTCATTCCTCAGGAACAGACAATGAGGTTTGTGCACTGCGTAGGATGATACTGCGCAGAGTGGCAGGTCATTCCTCAGGAACAGACAATGAGGTTTGTACACTGCGTGGGATGATACTGCGCAGAGTGGCAGGTCATTCCTCAGGAACAGACAATGAGGTTTGTACACTGCGTGGGATGATACTGCGCAAAGTGCGTGGCAAACTCGGGTGGATATACCCGTTTTTGAGTCTGTCGACACTCTTAATTGACATTTTCTTGATACTCATGAAATTTCCTGATGTGATTTTCAAAACGTAGGGTACCCCTATTTAAAATGATTTTAGTCCACAGATTGCTGTCAATGTTTGCATGCATTTTGTCAATGCATTGAATGAACCACTGTTACAATTTAAAGGACGTAGCTTTTGTCTTTTTAAAAAATATCGCTGATTTGGTAAGTTTTCCCTAACTTATTGTGGGCGGTAGTTTGCAATGTACTCCACAGTGTGGGGTGTGGGTGACAGAGAGAGAGAGAGAGAGAGAGAGAGAGAGAGAGAGAGAGAGAGAGAGAGAGAGAGAGAGAGAGAGAGAGGGGCTTAGATCGGGAAAGGGCAGGAGGAAGGGTGTTGTCCTCTTTCGTGCCCCAGCCCTTTCCTGATCTATGCCTCTCTCTCTCTCTCTCTCTCTCTCTCTCTCTCTCTCTCTCTCTCTCTCTCTCTCTCTCTCTCTCTCTCTCTCTCTGGTGCACAACATTGGTATGGTATTACTGTTCTCCTCTCGGGCTGTTCTCACCTCAGAGCGCTTCACCGATAGTACATTGACACACATTTTCTGCGTGCTTTTGTTTGTGTGTGACTGAAGGGGGAAAATGTGTGCGTGTGCGTGCGTGCGTGTATGTGCGTGCGTGCGTGCGTGTGTGTGTGTGTTGGTGGTGGTGGTGGAGGTAATTTCTGAGCAAATTAATAGCGGCTCCTTTATTGCTACCGGATTCTTTAACGTTCGCAAAGTGCGTGCGCATACAGGACCTCGGCTTTTAATATCTCATCAGAAAACAACTTAGTGTTTTTAGTTTTGTTTTTATTATATGGACTCTGAGTAAGAACCACACGAGATGAAAATAACAACTTAGCATTCAGACCTTAAGGTCTAAAGGGCCAGCCACACGTCCACTAAAATCGCACGACTGTATGATACGATTGATTTCCATCACGTGTTTATAGATGTGTACGCGTAAATCTGAGGAGGTTCAATGGCCTGTGAACTGAAACGTGCTGATTCAGGCACGAATAAAAAGAACAGAGACGCTCATGTTGTGGGAGTTGCCAAGACCAACCAGCTCGAGCCGCTAAGTTATGCAGAGATCAAAGGGCGTTGCCGTGGTGACACGCGCTTGCCGCGGATAGCGCATTGTTGCAACGGTCTTACAATCGATCCTTAAAATCGATTTTTGTCGTCTGTGAAGTGAAGTGGGGGTGGGGGGGGGGGGGGGGGGCGGGAGTGGAGTTGAAGGCAGTGAAGCAGTACAAGGGTTTCACCGAGTACGGCAACATGTCGTCACGCTCAAAGCAGAATTGTCTATCTCACTAGTACTCTTTGCATTTTGGAGGGGGAAATGAAAACCAAACCCAGCTGTCATTGTAATCAGTCTCTCTGAGGCATGAGAAGTAAGCTTACAACAAAGCGTGGACATTAGCAATGTTGGATGACAACAAAGCGTGGATATTAGCAATGTTGGATGACAACAAAGCGTGGATATTAGCAATGTTGGATGACAACAAAGTGTGGACATTAGGAATGTTGGATGACAACAAAGCGTGGACATTAGGAATGTTGGATGACAACAAAGCGTGGACATTAGGAATGTTGGATGACAACAAAGCGTGGATATTAGCAATGTTGGATGACAACAAAGCGTGGATATTAGCAATGTTGGATGACAACAAAGCGTGGACATTAGGAATGTTGGATGACAACAAAGCGTGGATATTAGCAATGTTGGATGACAACAAAGCGTGGACATTAGGAATGTTGGATGACAACAAAGCGTGGACATTAGGAATGTTGGATGACAACAAAGCGTGGACATTAGGAATGTTGGATGACAACAAAGCGTGGACATTAGCAATGTTGGATGACAACAAAGCGTGGATATTAGCAATGTTGGATGACAACAAAGCGTGGACATTAGGAATGTTGGATGACAACAAAGCGTGGATATTAGCAATGTTGGATGACAACAAAGCGTGGATATTAGCAATGTTGGATGACAACAAAGCGTGGACATTAGCAATGTTGGATGACAACAAAGCGTGGACATTAGCAATGTTGGATGACAACAAAGCGTGGATATTAGCAATGTTGGATGACAACAAAGCGTGGACATTAGCAATGTTGGATGACAACAAAGCGTGGACATTAGCAATGTTGGATGACAACAAAGCGTGGATATTAGCAATGTTGGATGACAACAAAGCGTGGATATTAGCAATGTTGGATGACAACAAAGCGTGGATATTAGCAATGTTGGATGACAACAAAGCGTGGACATTAGCAATGTTGGATGACAACAAAGCGTGGACATTAGCAATGTTGGATGACAACAAAGCGTGGATATTAGCAATGTTGGATGACAACAAAGATGACAACAAAGCGTGGACATTAGCAATGTTGGATGACAACAAAGCGTGGACATTAGCAATGTTGGATGACAACAAAGCGTGGATATTAGCAATGTTGGATGACAACAAAGCGTGGATATTAGCAATGTTGGATGACAACAAAGCGTGGACATTAGCAATGTTGGATGACAACAAAGCGTGGACATTAGGAATGTTGGATGACAACAAAGCGTGGACATTAGCAATGTTGGATGACAACAAAGCGTGGATATTAGCAATGTTGGATGACAACAAAGCGTGGATATTAGCAATGTTGGATGACAACAAAGCGTGGACATTAGGAATGTTGGATGACAACAAAGCGTGGATATTAGCAATGTTGGATGACAACAAAGCGTGGATATTAGCAATGTTGGATGACAACAAAGCGTGGATATTAGCAATGTTGGATGACAACAAAGCGTGGATATTAGCAATGTTGGATGACAACAAAGCGTGGACATTAGCAATGTTGGATGACAACAAAGCGTGGATATTAGCAATGTTAGATGACAACAAAGCATGGACATTAGCAATGTTGGATGACAACAAAGCGTGGATATTAGCAATGTTAGATGACAACAAAGCGTGGATATTAGCAATGTTGGATGGTACAATTAGTGCAACATGTGGACAGTAGGGGGAGAGTGGGACCTATTTCTGTGGTTCTTTTTGCAACTTTCGCAGTTAAATTGCCTGAAGTGGATTTAGGCGATTTCCTATTTCCTATAGGCCTATCTCCCCATTCCTCCCATTTGTGGTAATAGTGACTCTACGGGACACTTCAGGGAAATGCATAGGCACAGAGAGAGAGAGAGAGAGAGAGAGAGAGAGAGAGAGAGAGACAGTTCAAACTTCAAGTACTTTATTTTGCAAGGATAATAGGCTAATTAAGGCTGGGCCTAGTATCCCATTCTGTCCTTAGGAGAGAGAGAGAGAGAGAGAGAGAGAGAGAGAGAGAGAGAGAGAGAGAGAGAGAGAGAGAGAGAGAGAGAGAGAGAGAGAGAGAGAGAGAGAGAGAGAGAATGCGAATGCGAATGATTTATTCAAAAGGCCTTGGCCACATTTGAAGGGGAGAAAAATATCACACATAAAATACAAACATGATATAAACTCAAGGGCAAAAGAAACGAGAACATTTCAAACGCTGTTTTCAGTGCTTAACCCTTTCGCCGCCAGCATTTTGCAGCCACAGAATACCATTAAACTTAACTGGGTAGAGAAAAAAATGTATCTGCAATATTGGGAATTCCTCTGTCACATGTATAACAATAGGCCTAGCCTTACTTCCGAAAATTAAGAAAATAGGGTCTTTGGATAACAGGCCTTGATTTGATGTCATTCAGTGACCTTTGTGGTGCATAAATGCGCCATTGGCGGTGAAAGGGTTAACCTATTATTTATAAACTTTGTGATGAAATAATATCGTAGCCCAGTGTCTGAAAGCTGATGCAATATGAAAATATCATGCACAGCATTACAAATGCGCCGATGGGAGACCGACGGTACGTGACGTTTGAGTGAAAATGGTCAAATGTGACGCACTTGTGGATCCATATCTTCCGTCACCTTGTTTGACTCCAGTTGTACAATTGATGCAATCGGTTTATAGCACATCTACATCTCACTCTTGCTCGCACACTTTCATACATGCTTTTAATACAGTTAAACAGTTTGCTATAAATACCATGTTTTAACAATATAGGCAATAACAAGCTTCTATTAACAGAATCAAATGCCTTTTCAAACTCTAGAGAGAGAGGGGGGAAGAGAGAGAGAGAGAGAGAGAGAGAGAGAGAGAGAGAGAGAGAGAGAGAGAGAGACAGACAGACAGCAGATCATACCCTAAACTACTAAACTGACTGCTAAAAAAGGCTCGCTGGTACATAGTTATGCTCGTACTTGACAACTTTCAGCTATTTACTCAGTCAATTGTATCAAGAGCAAAGATTCACCAGAACCACTCGTTACTCACGAAGCAGTAGAATGTACTGTTCTGTTAGTTTTCCTTGACAGATTGATTGGAAAGTGTTGTTAGGTGCTAAGGAAAGCCACAGCTGCTTCTGACAGTCTCCCTTCTCTTTCAGCGACAGTTTGACCATTGAAGCAAGATGGACAAGGAAAAGAAGTGCAAGGACAAGATCCACATCAACATCGTGGTCATCGGCCATGTGGACTCCGGAAAGTCCACCACCACTGGACACATGATCTACAAGTGTGGAGGCATCGACAAGCGAACCATCGAGAAGTTTGAGAAAGAGGCTTCAGAGGTGAGTTGGTCCTGGTAACATGCTTCCAAAACAGTATTGTTATAGAACAAACACGGATGGCTTCGTAGTGCTGCCATAGGATGAATGCTAAACAGTATTGTTATAGAACAAACACGGAGGGCTTCATAATGCTGCCATAGGATGAATGATAAACAGTATTGTTATAGAACAAACACGGAGGGCTTCATAATGCTGCCATAGGATGAATGATAAACAGTATTGTTATAGAACAAACACGGAGGGCTTCGTAATGCTGCCATAGGATGAATGCTAAACAGTATTGTTATAGAACAAACACGGAGGGCTTCATAATGCTGCCATAGGATGAATGCTAAACAGTATTGTTATAGAACAAACACAGAGGGCTTCGTAATGCTGCCATAGGATGAATGCTAAACAGTATTGTTATAGAACAAACACAGAGGGCTTCGTAATGCTGCCATAGGATGAATGCTAAACAGTATTGTTATAGAACAAACACGGAGGGCTTCGTAATGCTGCCATAGGATGAATGCTAAACAGTATTGTTATAGAACAAACACGGAGGGCTTCATAATGCTGCCATAGGATGAATGCTAAACAGTATTGTTATAGAACAAACACGGAGGGCTTCGTAATGCTGCCATAGGATGAATGCTAAACAGTATTGTTATAGAACAAACACGGAGGGCTTCGTAATGCTGCCATAGGATGAATGCTAAACAGTATTGTTATAGAACAAACACGGAGGGCTTCGTAATGCTGCCATAGGATGAATGCTAAACAGTATTGTTATAGAACAAACACGGAGGGCTTCGTAATGCTGCCATAGGATGAATGCTAAACAGTATTGTTATAGAACAAGCACGGAGGGCTTCGTAATGCTGCCATAGGATGAATGCTAAACAGTATTGTTATAGAACAAACACGGAGAGCTTCGTAGTGCTGCCATATGATGAATGCTAAACAGTATTGTTATAGAACAAACACGGAGGGCTTCATAATGCTGCCATAGGATGAATGCTAAACAGTATTGTTATAGAACAAACACGGAGGGCTTCGTAATGCTGCCATAGGATGAATGCTAAACAGTATTGTTATAGAACAAACACGGAGAGCTTCGTAGTGCTGCCATATGATGAATGCTAAACAGTATTGTTATAGAACAAACACAGAGGGCTTCGTAATGCTGCCATAGGATGAATGCTAAACAGTATTGTTATAGAACAAACACGGAGGGCTTCATAATGCTGCCATAGGATGAATGCTAAACAGTATTGTTATAGAACAAACACGGAGGGCTTCGTAATGCTGCCATAGGATGAATGCTAAACAGTATTGTTATAGAACAAACACGGAGGGCTTCATAATGCTGCCATAGGATGAATGCTAAACAGTATTGTTATAGAACAAACACGGAGGGCTTCGTAATGCTGCCATAGGATGAATGCTAAACAGTATTGTTATAGAACAAACACGGAGGGCTTCATAATGCTGCCATAGGATGAATGCTAAACAGTATTGTTATAGAACAAACACGGAGGGCTTCGTAATGCTGCCATAGGATGAATGCTAAACAGTATTGTTATAGAACAAACACGGAGGGCTTCGTAATGCTGCCATAGGATGAATGCTAAACAGTATTGTTATAGAACAAACACGGAGGGCTTCATAATGCTGCCATAGGATGAATGCTAAACAGTATTGTTATAGAACAAACACGGAGGGCTTCATAATGCTGCCATAGGATGAATGCTAAACAGTATTGTTATAGAACAAACACGGAGGGCTTCGTAGTGCTGCCATAGGATGAATGCTAAACAGTATTGTTATAGAACAAACACGGAGGGCTTCATAATGCTGCCATAGGATGAATGCTAAACAGTATTGTTATAGAACAAACACGGAGGGCTTCGTAGTGCTGCCATAGGATGAATGCTAAACAGTATTGTTATAGAACAAACACGGAGGGCTTCATAATGCTGCCATAGGATGAATGCTAAACAGTATTGTTATAGAACAAACACGGAGGGCTTCGTAGTGCTGCCATAGGATGAATGCTAAACAGTATTGTTATAGAACAAACACGGAGAGCTTCGTAATGCTGCCATAGGATGGATGCTAAACAGTATTGTTATAGAACAAACACGGAGAGCTTCGTAATGCTGCCATAGGATGAATGCTAAACAGTATTGTTATAGAACAAACACGGAGAGCTTCGTAATGCTGCCATAGGATGAATGCTAAACAGTATTGTTATAGAACAAACACGGAGAGCTTCGTAATGCTGCCATAGGATGGATGCTAAACAGTATTGTTATAGAACAAACACGGAGGGCTTCATAATGCTGCCATAGGATGAATGCTAAACAGTATTGTTATAGAACAAACACGGAGGGCTTCGTAGTGCTGCCATAGGATGGATGCTTAAAGCTTCTAGTGCCATGTACATCACTCTGCACTCCCACCAATTACAAAGACATTCAATGACAAGTGGCCTGACATGTGTTTGTCTATTGTCAGAGCCTATGTCAATGATTTTCTTTTGGGTAAAGCAGCGCATGCGCACTCAAAAATAATAATCCCCCCCCCCTTGTCGGTTGAGATGCAACGGACAACCAAGAATGTAAAACAAATACATGGCGCTACAAGACTTAAGCGTTGATATCATAATAATATTGCTATTGACTAACATAAGTGGCGAGGAAGAAACTGCTTAAGGTACTCGTCAACATTATTCACAAAATACCACTATTTCCACATGGCAACACAGTGAGTTGTAAGTCATATTATGAATGGCCTAACAATGTGTTGCCACGGGGAAATGATTTTGTGAATAATGTTAATGTGTACAGAGACCTTAAGTTCGCATTGACTCGAAATGGCCCTTGGCAACATCAAAGCTTAAAATTAGACAGTTCCACGTTAACATGCTGATAGTTGGGAATTCACATCCACTAACAAAGCCTTGACTAATCTTGTCCCAAATAATGAAGCTTTACATTTCAATATGAATTTGTATGCAGACGGAATCAGTGCTCAGTTGTTGACGATGTCATAGTCCTGTCCATGGTGCTGTTTCAGAACGGCAAGAGGCCTATCAAGTATGCCTGGCTGATGGATATATGTTATCATTGTTTTGGATGGACAACATTATTGAATGAAACATAAAATGAATAGGTTGGGCGAAGTTTTCAGTGGTTTTCTTGTCCAGAGATAAGCAAGGGCCCCTTCACGTATACCTGGATAGTGGACAGATTTCGTCTTATCCAGGATGGCTGATAGTTTTAAACATACATTGATGCAAACAGGGAGAACATAAGCTTTCCATTTTAGCCCTTTTGTCCGACATGGGCAAGGGTTCTTTCAAGTTCTTTCCATGGAAAGTTAAGATATAGTCTGTACATAAGCTTTCTCTGGTGTTGTCCCAGATGGGCAAGGGTTCCTTGAAGTACGCCTGGGTTCTGGACAGATGTTTCTTACATACATAAGATGACATACATATGACTTTGCATGGTTCAGATGGGCAAGGGTTCCTTGAAGTACGCCTGGGTTCTGGACAGATGTTTCTTACATGCATAAGATGACATACATATGACTTTGCATGGTTCAGATGGGCAAGGGTTCCTTCAAGTACGCCTGGGTTCTGGACAAGCTGAAGGCTGAGCGTGAGCGAGGCATCACTATTGACATCGCCCTGTGGAAGTTCCAGACCCCCAAGTACTACGTCACCATCATCGACGCCCCCGGCCACCGCGACTTCATCAAGAACATGATCACCGGAACTTCTCAGGTAATACTATCAGGAGAACCTTACAGATAACATGGTCATATTTTGTGGATTTACTACTGAAAAGTACATTTCCAGTATAACACCCATCCGGAAGTGCTCCAGCTGGTAATATGCAACTTGTATTTGGCTCAGAGAATTTGTCAAAACCAGAAGTGACGTCACAAAGCTAGCCTGTGTAATCCTTATTCTGGCCTAGGTTGGAAAGGAGTTTGGTGATAGTATACATGCTAGTTTGGAAGGTATTAAATGTATGTAAATTGGTTTGTGTCTCACTTCCATTTTTGGGATTTCTATTTTCGACCCGATTTCACAGAAATTTGCAGGAAAGTTGAAGAACACATTCTTACGCCACATTTGCAATATGAAACCAATTGGCCACTTTTTGGCCAAAGTTGATCACATTTAGATCTTGACTAATTAAAGAAATGGATGCACTGAATGCGTGCATAATTATTCTTATTAATAATTTCAGAGTAGCGTTGCAATACTCCCGGTACAAGTACCAACCGGAAGTGTTTAGAATCCTCCCAGGTTTGCTCTGAAAAGTAAACATAAGCCCTGTAAGCATCATCATTATTGATCTACAGGCGGACTGTGCCGTGCTGATTGTGGCTGCGGGTGTGGGGGAGTTTGAGGCTGGCATCTCCAAGGAGGGTCAGACCATTGTGTTGTCATTCCTATCAATATCATCAATGTTATCATCATCATTGATCTACAGGCGGACTGTGCCGTGCTGATTGTGTCAGCGGGTGTTGGGGAATTTGAGGCAGGCATCTCCAAGGAGGGTCAGACCATTGTGTTATCATTCCTATCAATATCATCAATGTTATCATCATTATTGATCAACAGGCGGACTGTGCCGTGCTGATCGTGGCAGCGGGTGTTGGGGAGTTTGAGGCTGGCATCTCCAAGGAGGGTCAGACCCGGGAGCACGCCCTGCTGGCCTACACACTGGGGGTGAAGCAGCTGATTGTGGGCGTCAACAAGATGGACAACACCGAACCGCCCTACTCTGAGGTAGGGGGCTTTCTGTCTCAACTGGTTATCTAAAGGGAAAGGGGGAAGGTAGCCTGTATGTATAGTAAGGTGGGGCAAAACGCCCCCTCCTTCTCCATTAGCAATAAACCATTTTGTATGTAAAGTAAGGTGGGGCAAAACGCCCCCTCCTTCTCCATTAGCAAGAAACCATTTTGTATGTATAGTAAGGTGGGGCAAAACGCCCCCTCCTTCTCCATTAGCAAGAAACCATTTTGTATGTATAGTAAGGTGGGGCAAAACGCCCCCTCCTTCTCCATTAGCAAGAAACCATTTTGTATGTATAGTAAGGTGGGGCAAAACGCCCCCTCCTTCTCCATTAGCAAGAAACCATTTTGTATGTATAGTAAGGTGGGGCAAAACGCCCCCTCCTTCTCCATTAGCAAGAAACCATTTTGTATGTATAGTAAGGTGGGGCAAAACGCCCCCTCCTTCTCCATTAGCAAGAAACCATTTTGTATGTATAGTAAGGTGGGGCAAAACGCCCCCTCCTTCTCCATTAGCAAGAAACCATTTTGTATGTATGGTAAGGTGGGGCAAAACGCCCCCTCCTTCTCCATTAGCAAGAAACCATTTTGTATGTATAGTAAGGTGGGGCAAAACGCCCCCTCCTTCTCCATTAGCAAGAAACCATTTAGTATGTATGGTAAGGTGGGGCAAAACGCCCCCTCCTTCTCCATTAGCAAGAAACCATTTAGTATGTATGGGAAGATGGGTCAAAACGCCCCCTCCTTCTCCATTAGCAAGAAACCATTTAGTATGTATGGTAAGGTGAGGCAAAACGCCCCCTCCTTCTCCATTAGCAAGAAACCATTTTGTATGTATAGTAAGGTGGGGCAAAACGCCCCCTCCTTCTCCATTAGCAAGAAACCATTTAGTATGTATGGTAAAGTGGGGCAAAACGCCCCCTCCTTCTCCATTAGCAAGAAACCATTTAGTATGTATGGGAAGATGGGTCAAAACGCCCCCTCCTTCTCCATTAGCAAGAAACCATTTAGTATGTATGGTAAGGTGGGGCAAAACGCCCCCTCCTTCTCCATTAGCAAGAAACCATTTTGTATGTATAGTAAGGTGGGGCAAAACGCCCCCTCCTTCTCCATTAGCAAGAAACCATTTAGTATGTATGGTAAGGTGGGGCAAAACGCCCCCTCCTTCTCCATTAGCAAGAAACCATTTTGTATGTATAGTAAGGTGGGGCAAAACGCCCCCTCCTTCTCCATTAGCAAGAAACCATTTAGTATGTATGGTAAGGTGGGGCAAAACGCCCCCTCCTTCTCCATTAGCAAGAAACCATTTAGTATGTATGGTAAGGTGGGGCAAAACGCCCCCTCCTTCTCCATTAGCAAGAAACCATTTAGTATGTATGGGAAGATGGGTCAAAACGCCCCCTCCTTCTCCATTAGCAAGAAACCATTTAGTATGTATGGTAAGGTGGGGCAAAACGCCCCCTCCTTCTCCATTAGCAAGAAACCATTTAGTATGTATGGTAAGGTGGGGCAAAACGCCCCCTCCTTCTCCATTAGCAAGAAACCATTTAGTATGTATGGTAAGGTGGGGCAAAACGCCCCCTCCTTCTCCATTAGCAAGAAACCATTTAGTATGTATGGGAAGATGGGTCAAAACGCCCCCTCCTTCTCCATTAGCAAGAAACCATTTAGTATGTATGGTAAGGTGGGGCAAAACGCCCCCTCCTTCTCCATTAGCAAGAAACCATTTTGTATGTATAGTAAGGTGGGGCAAAACGCCCCCTCCTTCTCCATTAGCAAGAAACCATTTTGTATGTATAGTAAGGTGGGGCAAAACCATGTGCTTTCTCCTTCTCCATTAGCAAGAAACCATTTAGTATGTATGGTAAGGTGGGGCAAAACGCCCCCTCCTTCTCCATTAGCAAGAAACCATTTTGTATGTATAGTAAGGTGGGGCAAAACGCCCCCTCCTTCTCCATTAGCAAGAAACCATTTAGTATGTATGGGAAGATGGGTCAAAACGCCCCCTCCTTCTCCATTAGCAAGAAACCATTTTGTATGTATAGTAAGGTGGGGCAAAACGCCCCCTCCTTCTCCATTAGCAAGAAACCATTTAGTATGTATGGTAAGGTGGGGCAAAACGCCCCCTCCTTCTCCATTAGCAAGAAACCATTTAGTATGTATGGTAAGGTGGGGCAAAACGCCCCCTCCTTCTCCATTAGCAAGAAACCATTTAGTATGTATGGTAAGGTGGGGCAAGCACCAAGCTAAGCAAGAAATCACTTTTCTGTTCTCCTTGAACCTACAAACATTTTGTATTAATTGTAAACGATAGAGCCCAAGCCAATTACCACATATCAAACCATTTCAATTTGAAATGATCCGATTTGTTTTGTTTTTCCATTGCTGTTATCTCTTCTGGTCTGGTCACTGTGGGCCTGGCCCAGCACTAGGCTGGGTTGGGGCCGGACTAGGTCCCCAGTTAGCTGGAGACTGAAGAGCATTGTGCCTGGCCCAGCGCTAGGCTGGGTTGGGGCCGGACTAGGTCCCCAGTTAGCTGGAGGCTGAAGAGCATTGTGCCTGGCCCAGCGCTAGGCTGGGTTGGGGCCGGACTAGGTCCCCAGCTTGCTGGAGGCTGAAGAGCATTGAGCCTGTCCGGCACCTCCACTAATGCTGGACATATTAGACTAGGGAGTCTGCAAATCTTTGTATTCTGCCCCCCCCCCCCCCCCCCTCCCTGATTTAAGTATGTATCATTTATTTGAATTCAGTTCATTTATTTTCTTCCTACTTCCTTGGGGACCTGGTGCTGCGCGTAACCATCGTTTTTTGTCTTTTTTCAATATCGGCAAAATCTTCAACCTGATGAAGGTGGCCGATTGACGAGAAGAAGAAGAAGAAGAAGAAGAAGAAGAAGAAGAATCCGTCACAAACAAGAGGCAATAAATGCATTTTTTTTTCCTTTTTGCCCCACCATTTTCTGGGAATTAAACACTATTGTCAATCCTCTTTGCCTGGACATAATTTATAGTGCTACGAGGATCGGGTAAATGCTTTCTAAAGTCCTAGCAGAAAGAAGCCCCTTCATACTGAAGGCAATGCCATCCCCGACAAAGACTGTAAAGGCATGCTAAGATCTGATAAAGGGGATTTACCCGCTAGTAAGATGGTGGTCAATGTTGTTTACATTAACTCTCCTCACTCCATCGGCGGTAGCTACCAACGCGGCAGGTTTGCCATGTGGCTGCCCATGTGCTTTCCTATTTTCAGAGGCTTACATCATTGCTTTTCCGCCGTTGACACATGCGCAGTCAAAATAAAATGGCTATTTCCGCCTTGTTGACTAACAACTCCAACCGTTTACAGTTGGGTGGAAAAAAACCGAATTTGTTTAGGATTTAGTGGGATTGGCGGTGGTGATAGTTGATCATGAAAGGATTGATGTACTTTTGGGAGGAATTCCACTTAGAATGTAGCTGAATTGAAGCAAAGAAGGGCAGTTGAAGTTGAAACTAGATCAACTGACTCGGCAGAAGAGGGGGGTAGCAGCAGATTGAGAAAGATTGATCCGATTTAAAAAAGAAATTTTAGATAGTTCTCATGAGGACGGTGCCGCCATTTTCCAAACAGAGTTGATTCTTGTCAATGAAAAAAACGATGAAGATTTCTGGATTAAAACTTGAGATAATTGTTGAAACGGAGCAAAGAACAGTACTGAAGAGTGTTAGGTGGAAATCCGCCAATCTTTTGTATTGGAAGTCGGACGAAGAGATCAAGCTAATCGGTGTTTAGAATGATTTGGTGAAAGTCTGACCCCGACTTGTAAATCGTCCCAATAACAACTGATTTAGATGGATTTTAGCCAAGTAAGTAGAAATTTGTCTTTGTTATTAATTATCTATAGAATACACAGTTCCAAACCAAGACATGTGACACAGAGTGCATGATTTCTTTTCTGTACGCAATACATAGTCATCACCATCAACAACAACATCTCCGTCAAACACACAACAAATCATTTTGTACCACATTTTGAAATAATCTAGAATCATCTTTACACCCTCTTACCAAGTTTCATAGCTTTTTTATGAGAACTTTAGTTTTTCTTTTTTTTTTAATAAAGTAGGTGGTCAAATTCAGAATCTTTGAAATTTACTAGGCGTGAGAAAAGTGAATGAGATTGGACAAGGTTTTCGTTTGTTTCTATTTTCTTTATGTACATTACACTTTACTGTTTTTCAACTGATTGTTTTTTTTTACCAGCCATGCAAGCAAAGCTGGTAATGTTTTCAGCAGTGTTTGTTGGTTTGTTCCAGACTATGTATGTTAACACGATAACGTTTGAATGGATGGACATATGACCTTCGAAATTTGCATGCACATAGGTGGTTATAATATTTAGGCCTTTTTGCAAAAGAAAGGTCGTTGGTCAAAGGTCAAGGTCACTGGAGTAGAAAATGTGCTGCATCAAGCAGAAAATGTGCCACGCGGCTGGTGATATTGCGTCTTAACGCTCTAGATTCTCCACATTTCTATTTTGAAGAATAAAGATTACTTCCTCCGATGAAGGGCTACAGTTTCAATAAAACACTGCCCAAATGAATTGTGTAATGCTATAAAAAATCAGGTAGAAAGCTACGAATTGGTTTCTTTGCATACAGACTTTATTTATTAAGTTGGAACCTGCCTTGGTTGTCTGGATATTTGAAGGATTTATATATGACAGACTGAAGGTTTATTAGTGATATTCCAGCAAACTAACAATCACGTGTGCCATGATATCAGAGTCCTCTAACTTAGCTTGCTTTTCTCTGATGCCGTGACCTGCACAGAAACGCTATATGTTTCTGTATTGGCTGGAGGCCTCAAGTCACCACACGATAACCAGTGGAAAAGTTGTCCTTTTCTGTCAAAATAGGCACAGATTTCTCTCCCTTTAAGCTTTGGGGGCAGTCACTATGTTCTAATTTCAAACTCTGAAGAGAACGTTTCACACTAATGTAACAGCAACAAGTACACACACACTATCATAAACCATAAGAAACATAAAGAAAGTGTAAGACATGATAAGTAAAGGAAGGTTATGATAAATTAAATTGTGGTATCAGTTTGTAAGGAAACTTTCTAACTTTGGTCGAATTTTTTTTAATACGAAAAAAAGAGTAAATGTTACAGAATCTCTTTATCTTTGATTTTCATGTAATTGCAGTATACACATTTGATGGTTTCATACAAAAACGTAGTAGGTTTACAGGTTTGTTTCTTGTTGTTGTTGTTGTTGTTTGCGAGTATGATAGATTTGCCAAAGGCAAACAATAAAACCTGCTGTTTGACATGTTGGCCAACAGTCCCGCTATCAAGAGATCATGAAGGAGGTGAGCGGCTACATCAAAAAGGTGGGCTACAACCCCAAGGCGGTATCCTTCGTGCCCATCTCCGGCTGGCATGGGGACAACATGCTGGAGACCAGTAGCAAGATGCCCTGGTTCAAGGGCTGGAGCATTGAGCGAAACGAGACAATCACCAACGGCAAGACGCTGCTGGAAGCCCTGGACTCCATCCTGCCTCCAAAGAGACCCACGGACAAACCCCTCAGGGTGCCTCTGCAGGACGTCTACAAGATTGGAGGTGAGGACCACTGCACAATTCGTATTTATAACACTGTTCATTGTACACACATTAAGACATCTAATTTGGGGGGAATAATTAAATTCAATCCAATTCAATTCACAAAATTGCATTATCCATCAAAAACAAGTTTAAAATTGAAGATTGTCTTCCACAACATGTGCAGCTGAACTAAAACGAAGACATTAAATCAATTCTTATGAACGTGCACACACACACACACACACACGCACGCACGCACGCACGCACGCACGCACGCACGCACACCCACACACGTTAATTTAGAAGCAGTGATCTGTAGCTTGCAAACAAAAATGCTGACCTAAACGTTTCGGGTTAGAAGCAAACATCCAGTCTGAATGGCTTGTCTACATGTATGTGAAGGTAACTAGGGTAGATGTTGGCTTTGGTCATGACACTTTTTTAAATGGTCGACGCTTGGGCTTATTTTGACATATTGCGGGCAAATAGCTGCTTAATGTGATATTTATATGAATTATACCATTATTGAACACACAGAATCCAAGCACTCATTGTACTGATCAAAGACCAAATCAATCCTGCTACACGAATCTGAAAAGAGATGTTTCACATGTGCAAAATTGTCACACCACTGCCCAAATGTCTTCATGCCTGCACAATTTCCAATTGCTTGGACCATTGCCATACATCAACAATGGTACAGGTTGGGTGGGCAGGAGGAGTATCATTCTGTGGGTGGCCATGCTGGAGGAGTGTGGCTAGTTCAGCTTTGTTCCTTGGTAGACGCAGTCTTTGACCTGCTGTTGCAAGAGAAAGTGGGACTGGACAGAGCTCTTGTTCTAGCACCCTGTCAATGTCAACGTCCCTTCCTGCTTTCATTGCAGTTATGACACGTTCCCTGTCTGGCTAAACTGCAACATCTTTCTCCTTCCCTACATTGACTTGAATTCTGTACATGCTGTGAAATGTTTGGATTATTCTTGCTTTTATGCTGTCGTGAAATCTGATAGCTCAACACACAAATCTGTTTCGGACAAAGCCTGTGATGATTTAATTCCCAGTTTCTTCAGCTGACAGCAGATCACTTGCCAAACTTCCACTGGCTACATCACTTGTGGTCAGTGCTGAAAGTTCTGAGTTGAGCAAGAGCATGGATTGACGGTTTGGAACAAACTGGCAAGTTTCTGCACATCGTCTTGGTCTCTTGTCAGCCTCGTTTCTCTGAAGTCTTTGTGTGGGGATTCATGCTCGTTTCCTTCTTCGTCATCAGTGAGGTCGAACATGTTTCTGGTGTATAGGAATGTAGGGAGGCTGTTGGGTGGTGATAGGAATGTAGGGAGGCTGTTGGGTGGTGATAGGAATGTAGGGAGGCTGTTGGGTGGTGATAGGAATGTAGGGAGGCTGTTGGGTGGTCATAGGAATGTAGGGAGGCTGTTGGGTGGTGATAGGAATGTAGGAAGGCTGTTGGGTGGTGATAGGAATGTAGGGAGGCTGTTGGGTGGTGTGTTTTTTATAGCAGGGTTGAGAGAGAGTAGGAAAATCAAGATACTTAAGTCAATATTTTATCATAAACAAGAACATTGTTGTATCGCTTAAACTTTTCAGTCTGTTTTTAAGTATTTTATAGTAAATTGATATTAAAAATCAATTTTGTACTCTTCCAATAACTTTGTAACCTAGCTGCATATTTCGATTCTGCGCCCTAAAATAATATAATGAGCCACTGAGATGGTAAATGTATTCCACTTCGTAAGCAACACATAAGGCGATTAGACTGATTTAGCCGCCATTTTGGAAACTTTAATGGCGGCCATACTTCGCGAATCCAGAAGGAACATCCATGTGGAATACATGACACTGCGTCCATACATTCTACCCCAGGTGATGGTTGCTTCTAACCAGTAACGTTTAGGTGGTTTCACTTTAATGGCGGCCATACTTCGCGAATCCAGAAGGAACATCCATGTGGAATACATGACACTGCGTCCATACATTCTACCCCAGGTGGATGATTGCTTCTAACCAGTAACGTTTAGGTGGTTTCACTTTAATGGCGGCCATACTTCGCGAATCCAAAAGGAACATCCATGTGGAATACACTACACTACGTCCATACATTCTACCCCAGGTGGATGGTTGCTTCTAACCAGCAACGTTTAGGTGGTTTCACTTTAATGGCGGCCATACTTCGCGAATCCAGAAGGAACATCCATGTGGAATACACTACACTACGTCCATACATTCTACCCCAGGTGATGGTTGCTTCTAACCAGCAACGTTTAGGTGGTTTCACTTTAATGGCGGCCATACTTCGCGAATCCAGAAGGACATCCATGTGGAATACACTACACTACGTCCATACATTCTACCCCAGGTGGATGGTTGCTTCTAACCAGCAACGTTTAGGTGGTTTCACTTTCTGGAAATGTGCTTCTTGACTACATACAATTCAATTCAATTTCAATTTCAATAGTACCAATATTATACATGCTACAGGGAATATTAATCGCAAACAGACAGGCAGACAGACACACACACACACACAATCTTTCCCTCCCCCTCTCCCCCTTCCCTCCACTCTACTCGCTATCTCATGTACACTCACACACACTCTCTCTCTCTCTCTCTCTCTCTCTCTCTCTCTCTCTCTCTCTCTCTCTCTCTCTCTCTCTCTCTCTCTCTCTCTCTCTCTCTCTCAATATAGTTATTTCAATGCGTTATATTATTAGGCTAATGTTTAGCAGTTTGGAATGTTGAGTTATTTTTCGAGTTGCTTTCGTATTACTTTTCATTCTCTCACAAGTACAGATCACCATCCCTCCATGAAAAGTACACGGGCAAAAGTACTGGCCTTGTCAAGGTGACTTTCGATGTGGTTCAGTAGGACGATGATTGTATCGTCAACGCCTCGTTTTACCCTGTATGCAAATTGCAGTGGGTCCATGTAGTCGGCCACAATGGCAGTCAGCTGATTGCACATCCACTCTCTCCATACACTTACACAGTAAGGAGGTCAATGCCACTGGCCGAAAATCATTCAACTCCTGCGCCTCGGCTTTTCAGGTACTGGGACAATGGTGGATGATCTCCAGATGCGGGGAACAAACTGGTTATCTAAAAGCAATTGAAACAGTCGTGTAAAAACAAGACTACGCTGAGCTGAACATTGCTTCAAAACGTTACCAGTTAAGCCATCAGGCCCAGGAGCTTTCCTCGGGTTATCATGTCAAACACAAGAGCGAACCGCTGACTCTGAGACAATCACAGTGTTAGGAGTAGACATTAAGTGGGTCACACAAATCATCACATTCTTGTTTAAAGTTATGAACATCAAATTGTGCGTAAAATGTATTTAAATCATTGCCCAAAGTAACTGGGTCATCACATGGAATATGCTGTTTATTCCCCCTCCCCATCATTGTATTCAAACCCTTCCATGCATCTCTCACGTTCCCTCCCCCACAAATTTCTCCTCTACTTTACTCTTGTAATGAGGTTTTGCAGCTTTTGCTTTCCTGTTAAAGTCTTTCTCTAGTTCTTTTGCATTTTGTGCATCACCACTCAAGAAAGCTACCTTCTTCTCATATAAGCACTGTTTGATTTATTTACAAACCCATGGTTTATTGTAGATTAGAATGTTTTTTGTTGGCGCAACAATGTCTATGTTAAACTAAATATAAGCAGTGATGGCGTCGGTCAGCCTGTCGTAGTCGGTCTCACCCTGGAAGAACACGTCCCAGTCCGTGGCCTCTCAGCAGCCTCTCAGCGTCTCTATACTGTCGGCGTCCCAGCACTGCACAGAGCGTGAGCGCGGGGGTTCACGTTTGACAGGTTGCCGGTACGATGGGAGCAGGTGGACCACGTTTGACAGGTTGCCAGTACGATGGGGGCCGGTGGACCACGTTTGACAGGTTGCCGTTACGATGAGAGCAGGTGGACCACGTTTGACAGGTTGCCAGTACGATGGGGCCGGTGGACCACGTTTGACAGGTTGCCGGTACGATGGGGGCCGGTGGACCACGTTTGACAGGTTGCCAGTACGATAGGGGCAGGTGGACCACGTTTGACAGGTTGCCGGTACGATGAGAGCAGGTGGACCACGTTTGACAGGTTGCCGGTACGATGGGGGCCGGTGGACCACGTTTGACAGGTTGCCAGTACGATGGGGGCCGGTGGACCACGTTTGACAGGTTGCCGGTACGATGGGGGCAGGTGGACCACGTTTGACAGGTTGCCGTTACGATGAGAGCAGGTGGACCACGTTTGACAGGTTGCCGTTACGATGAGAGCAGGTGGACCACGTTTGACAGGTTGCCAGTACGATGGGGGCAGGTGGACCACGTTTGACAGGTTGCCGGTACGATGGGGGCAGGTGGACCACGTTTGACAGGTTGCCAGTACGATGGGGGCAGGTGGACCACGTTTGACAGGTTGCCGTTACGATGAGAGCAGGTGGACCACGTTTGACAGGTTGCCGGTACGATGGGGGCAGGTGGACCACGTTTGACAGGTTGCCGGTACGATGGGAGCAGGTGGACCACGTTTGACAGGTTGCCGGTACGATGGGAGCAGGTGGACCACGTTTGACAGGTTGCCGGTACGATGAGAGCAGGTGGACCACGTTTGACAGGTTGCCGGTACGATGAGAGCAGGTGGACCACGTTTGACAGGTTGCCGGTACGATGGGGGCCGGTGGACCACGTTATGGTCAGACCATCCAAGGGGTCGACATAGGCATCAGCAATATTGAGATAGCGCTTGTCCAGAATTTTGTTTTTGCGTGTGTTATGTGTGACATATTGGTGAAGGTTAGGCAGGTGTTTTGACAGAACACAGCTGTTGAAATCTCCCAGTAGAAACACAGGCTGGCCACTAATGGACTTGCGCTGACCTTTTAAAAAAATTGTTTTCTTTGCTTTCTGGTTGGCATTTGAACTCTGAATGGTTCTACGCTTAACGAGAGTTTGATTACTCTGTGAATAACGTCCGTGCTTTTGAATCCTTTCAGTACATTATGATAGGCTTAAAAACTAGGTGTGTGTTTTTAAATCACATCTATAATGTTGTGGTCATAATAATATAATAATAATTGTACATTTATATAGCGCTTTACCTCAGATGAGCCCAAAGCGCTTTACAATCAATTTTTTATCAACAAATAGACAACAAAAACAGCATTCAAGAATGACACCAACCAGCAACAACGCATACATACAAAGCAACTCTCTCTCTCTCTCTCTCTCTCTCTCTCTCTGTCTCTCTCTCTCTCTCTCTCTCTCTCTCTCTCTCTCTCTCTCTCTCTCTCTCTCTCTCTCTCTCTCTCTCTCTCTCTCTCTCTCTCTGACACACATACACACACATTTAACAACACCGACTCGTTCATCCCCCATTCAGTAAGCACACATCAACTGAGCCGCACGGACTGACCACATACACCAACACATACAGAAACACCCTCACACACAACGTACGCACACAGACAGACAAACACACACACACACACACACACACACACACACACACATGCGTGCACACACAACCCACAGAACCAAAACACACACAGCACAAATGTATGCACACATGCATGCTCACACACACACACACCACAAAGCACAGCACAAACCTCTTATTCAATTTTCCCTCACGTGCACACAAGATAAACAACTGATCAAATATTTAGGGCGCAGCAGGAAAAAGATGGGTTTTAAGAGAGGCTTTGAATGAGGAGACTGAGTTGGAGTGTCGGAGAGGAGACATACGGTAAGGTAGAAATACAGTATTGGAAAGGCTCTGTTGGCGAAAATGTATCAACCATACAATAGGATCAAAGATAAATGTGTCACTTTTGGATTCTAGACAAAAGGAAATGTTGTGCAAGATAATTGATGATGATTACGACGACGATAATGATGATGATGATGATTACGACGACGACGATGATGATGATGATGATGATGATGATGATGATGATGATGATGATGATGATGATGATGGTGATGATGGTGATGATGATGACGATGATGATGATGGTGATGATGATGATTGTGGTGATGATCATGATCATCATGATGTTGATGATGATGATGATATATTCCAGGTATCGGCACAGTGCCAGTGGGTCGTGTGGAGACTGGTATCATGAAGCCTGGTATGGTGGTCTGTTTTGCCCCTGCGAAAATCACGACAGAGGTCAGTCCTTTGAGAGAGAGAGACGGAGAACTCGAACTCGAACTCTCGAACCCGAAATGTTTAATGAGGATAACTGAATATAATAAGTAAAAATACTTCTTTTCATCAGGTCCTCTAAAAGTAAAACAATGAACAAAAATACGAATAAACAAACAAGTAGATCAATCAATCATCAATAATCAACTACAAAGCAAAAGATATTATGTAAATGGTTCACACGTAAATTACAGTAAAATATAACAAAACTCCAAGACAAGAGATCATGTAACATGAAACAACACACACACACACACACACACACACACACACACACACACACACACACACACACACACACACACACACACATCAAATCTGACGTAGCCATGACATAACATACAAAGAAAGCATTACATGTGAAATGAATAAGAAAAACAAATACACATCAACAGCATGCATTCCTTTAACACTCAACCCCCACCTAAGCATTACATAGTAATATTCACAATGAAAATTGGAATGCAATGGTGTTAAGTTGAGCATTCATTGATATCACTGGATTTTAGGGAGAGAATATTATCAAGGAGGAAATTATAAGTGTTCAAACAAATACCCATAATAACTTTTTTTTAAAGACGCCAATGTGCTCTTGAAAGAGAGAAAGAGGGGGGAGAGAGAGAGAGTGTGTGTGTGTGTGTGTCTGTGTATTCTCTATCTTGTCTCCAGCGTATTCAAAACACAGCTGCTCGTCTTGTCCTTAGGAAGAAAAAGTTCGATCATGTTAGCCCTCTTCTGCGTTCTTTGCACTGGCTTCCTGTCGCAGACAGAATTGAGTATAAATTAAACACACTTTGCTATAAATCTATTCATAAAGCTGCTCCATCTTACCTCTGTGACAATATTTCCATCTATACGCCAGCTCGCACTTTACGTTCAGTTTATGACCCTCTTTCTCTCCAGATCCCTAGGTATAAGCTTTCAACTGTTGGTCGGCGCTCTTTTGCTGTCTCAGGACCGACCTCCTGGAACAAACTTCCGCTCTCCCTCCGTCAGCGACCGACTCTCTCTGCTTTCAAAGCTAACCTCAAAACCCACCTGTTCCCCCGTCATTAAACTCCTCTCTCTTTATCTTCTCTCTCTTGCCATTAGGTCTGTTTCTGCTGTATTCCATTTATGTTATCTGTGTGTGTTCGCGTTGTATTGCGTTTGTGTTTGAATGCGCTTTGAATGCTAACGTGTGTGTGCGCTTTGATTTGATTTCTATCAAGATTCAGCGCCGTATAAATACTGTATGTTGTTGTTGTTGTTGTGTGTGTGTGTTTATATTGAAATGTTCTCTGCATGTCTTACTCTCTCTGATTGTTAAGCTAGCAATGCAGTGTCAACTTCTAATTCTGTGTTTGCATATTTCAACACCTTCGACTGATAGTAATTTACCTACATTTCGTTAATTATTTGACACACTACACTTGCATTGTTTTGGCTACCCTCCTCTTTGAATTCCTTTACTGTTCACCCCATGGTGTGTGTGTCCTTTTGCAGCATAGGAATGTTATGTACACACACGGGCTGGCATCTCACATTATATACTGTAAAATATATAGGTCACATTCCAAAATGAAGGTCATTGGTCAAAGGTCAAGGTCACTTCAAAAGGAAATGTGACATTCTGGTGGCTGTTCACATGATAAGGTTTGAACAGAGAACCTAGGAGGCTGACATTTTGTATGTGGATAAGTAGTTAGAACATCTGGGCCAATTTTCAAAATAATGGTTATTAGTCAAAAGTCAAGGTCACTAGAGCAGAAAATGTGCCTCTGGCTGCTGGTCATTTAGCGTCTCCACTCTCTTGTGGCCCATCATGTGACTTTCACCAGTTAGTGATAATGTGCCTCTGGCTGCTGGTCATTTAGCGTCTCCACTCTCCTGTGGCCCATCATGTGACTTTCACCAGTTAGTGATAATGTGCCTCTGGCTGCTGGTCATTTAGCGTCTCCACTCTCCTGTGGCCCATCATGTGACTTTCACCAGTTAGTGATAATGTGCCTCTGGCTGCTGGTCATTTAGCGTCTCCACTCTCTTGTGGCCCATCATGTGACTTTCACCAGTTAGTGATAATGTGCCTCTGGCTGCTGGTCATTTAGCGTCTCCACTCTCCTGTGGCCCATCATGTGACTTTCACCAGTTAGTGATAATGTGCCTCTGGCTGCTGGTCATTTAGCGTCTCCACTCTCTTGTGGCCCATCATGTGACTTTCACCAGTTAGTGATAATGTGCCTCTGGCTGCTGGTCATTTAGCGTCTCCACTCTCTTGTGGCCCATCATGTGACTTTCACCAGTTAGTGATAATGTGCCTCTGGCTGCTGGTCATTTAGCGTCTCCACTCTCTTGTGGCCCATCATTTGACTTTCACCAGTTAGTGATAATGTGCCTCTGGCTGCTGGTCATTTAGCGTCTCCACTCTCCTGTGGCCCATCATGTGACTTTCACCAGTTAGTGATAATGTGCCTCTGGCTGCTGGTCATTTAGCGTCTCCACTCTCCTGTGGCCCATCATGTGACTTTCACCAGTTAGTGATAATGTGCCTCTGGCTGCTGGTCATTTAGCGTCTCCACTCTCTTGTGGCCCATCATATGACTTTCACCAGTTAGTGATAATGTGCCTCTGGCTGCTGGTCATTTAGCGTCTCCACTCTCCTGTGGCCCATCATATGACTTTCACCAGTTAGTGATAATGTGCCTCTGGCTGCTGGTCATTTAGCGTCTCCACTCTCCTGTGGCCCATCATGTGACTTTCACCAGTTAGTGATAATGTGCCTCTGGCTGCTGGTCATTTAGCGTCTCCACTCTCCTGTGGCCCATCATGTGACTTTCACCAGTTAGTGATAATGTGCCTCTGGCTGCTGGTCATTTAGCGTCTCCACTCTCTTGTGGCCCATCATGTGACTTTCACCAGTTAGTGATAATGTGCCTCTGGCTGCTGGTCATTTAGCGTCTCCACTCTCCTGTGGCCCATCATGTGACTTTCACCAGTTAGTGATAATGTGCCTCTGGCTGCTGGTCATTTAGCGTCTCCACTCTCCTGTGGCCCATCATGTGACTTTCACCAGTTAGTGATAATGTGCCTCTGGCTGCTGGTCATTTAGCGTCTCCACTCTCTTGTGGCCCATCATGTGACTTTCACCAGTTAGTGATAATGTGCCTCTGGCTGCTGGTCATTTAGCGTCTCCACTCTCCTGTGGCCCATCATGTGACTTTCACCAGTTAGTGATAATGTGCCTCTGGCTGCTGGTCATTTAGCGTCTCCACTCTCCTGTGGCCCATCATGTGACTTTCACCAGTTAGTGATAATGTGCCTCTGGCTGCTGGTCATTTAGCGTCTCCACTCTCCTGTGGCCCATCATGTGACTTTCACCAGTTAGTGATAATGTGCCTCTGGCTGCTGGTCATTTAGCGTCTCCACTCTCCTGTGGCCCATCATGTGACTTTCACCAGTTAGTGATAATGTGCCTCTGGCTGCTGGTCATTTAGCGTCTCCACTCTCCTGTGGCCCATCATGTGACTTTCACCAGTTAGTGATAATGTGCCTCTGGCTGCTGGTCATTTAGCGTCTCCACTCTCTTGTGGCCCATCATATGACTTTCACCAGTTAGTGATAATGTGCCTCTGGCTGCTGGTCATTTAGCGTCTCCACTCTCCTGTGGCCCATCATGTGACTTTCACCAGTTAGTGATAATGTGCCTCTGGCTGCTGGTCATTTAGCGTCTCCACTCTCCTGTGGCCCATCATATGACTTTCACCAGTTAGTGATAATGTGCCTCTGGCTGCTGGTCATTTAGCGTCTCCACTCTCCTGTGGCCCATCATGTGACTTTCACCAGTTAGTGATAATGTGCCTCTGGCTGCTGGTCATTTAGCGTCTCCACTCTCTTGTGGCCCATCATGTGACTTTCACCAGTTAGTGATAATGTGCCTCTGGCTGCTGGTCATTTAGCGTCTCCACTCTCCTGTGGCCCATCATGTGACTTTCACCAGTTAGTGATAATGTGCCTCTGGCTGCTGGTCATTTAGCGTCTCCACTCTCCTGTGGCCCATCATATGACTTTCACCAGTTAGTGATAATGTGCCTCTGGCTGCTGGTCATTTAGCGTCTCCACTCTCCTGTGGCCCATCATGTGACTTTCACCAGTTAGTGATAATGTGCCTCTGGCTGCTGGTCATTTAGCGTCTCCACTTTTCACCAGTTAGTGATAATGTGCCTCTGGCTGCTGGTCATTTAGCGTCTCCACTCTCTTGTGGCCCATCATGTGACTTTCACCAGTTAGTGATAATGTGCCTCTGGCTGCTGGTCATTTAGCGTCTCCACTCTCCTGTGGCCCATCATGTGACTTTCACCAGTTAGTGATAATGTGCCTCTGGCTGCTGGTCATTTAGCGTCTCCACTCTCCTGTGGCCCATCATGTGACTTTCACCAGTTAGTGATAATGTGCCTCTGGCTGCTGGTCATTTAGCGTCTCCACTCTCCTGTGGCCCATCATATGACTTTCACCAGTTAGTGATAATGTGCCTCTGGCTGCTGGTCATTTAGCGTCTCCACTCTCCTGTGGCCCATCATATGACTTTCACCAGTTAGTGATAATGTGCCTCTGGCTGCTGGTCATTTAGCGTCTCCACTCTCCTGTGGCCCATCATATGACTTTCACCAGTTAGTGATAATGTGCCTCTGGCTGCCATTTAGCGTCTCCACTCTCCTGTGGCCCATCATATGACTTTCACCAGTTAGTGATAATGTGCCTCTGGCTGCTGGTCATTTAGCGTCTCCACTCTCCTGTGGCCCATCATGTGACTTTCACCAGTTAGTGATAATGTGCCTCTGGCTGCTGGTCATTTAGCGTCTCCACTCTCTTGTGGCCCATCATGTGACTTTCACCAGTTAGTGATAATGTGCCTCTGGCTGCTGGTCATTTAGCGTCTCCACTCTCCTGTGGCCCATCATGTGACTTTCACCAGTTAGTGATAATGTGCCTCTGGCTGCTGGTCATTTAGCGTCTCCACTCTCCTGTGGCCCATCATATGACTTTCACCAGTTAGTGATAATGTGCCTCTGGCTGCTGGTCATTTAGCGTCTCCACTCTCTTGTGGCCCATCATGTGACTTTCACCAGTTAGTGATAATGTGCCTCTGGCTGCTGGTCATTTAGCGTCTCCACTCTCTTGTGGCCCATCATGTGACTTTCACCAGTTAGTGATAATGTGCCTCTGGCTGCTGGTCATTTAGCGTCTCCACTCTCCTGTGGCCCATCATGTGACTTTCACCAGTTAGTGATAATGTGCCTCTGGCTGCTGGTCATTTAGCGTCTCCACTCTCCTGTGGCCCATCATGTGACTTTCACCAGTTAGTGATAATGTGCCTCTGGCTGCTGGTCATTTAGCGTCTCCACTCTCCTGTGGCCCATCATGTGACTTTCACCAGTTAGTGATAATGTGCCTCTGGCTGCTGGTCATTTAGCGTCTCCACTCTCCTGTGGCCCATCATGTGACTTTCACCAGTTAGTGATAATGTGCCTCTGGCTGCTGGTCATTTAGCGTCTCCACTCTCCTGTGGCCCATCATGTGACTTTCACCAGTTAGTGATAATGTGCCTCTGGCTGCTGGTCATTTAGCGTCTCCACTCTCCTGTGGCCCATCATGTGACTTTCACCAGTTAGTGATAATGTGCCTCTGGCTGCTGGTCATTTAGCGTCTCCACTCTCCTGTGGCCCATCATGTGACTTTCACCAGTTAGTGATAATGTGCCTCTGGCTGCTGGTCATTTAGCGTCTCCACTCTCTTGTGGCCCATCATATGACTTTCACCAGTTAGTGATAATGTGCCTCTGGCTGCTGGTCATTTAGCGTCTCCACTCTCCTGTGGCCCATCATATGACTTTCACCAGTTAGTGATAATGTGCCTCTGGCTGCTGGTCATTTAGCGTCTCCACTCTCCTGTGGCCCATCATGTGACTTTCACCAGTTAGTGATAATGTGCCTCTGGCTGCTGGTCATTTAGCGTCTCCACTCTCCTGTGGCCCATCATGTGACTTTCACCAGTTAGTGATAATGTGCCTCTGGCTGCTGGTCATTTAGCGTCTCCACTCTCCTGTGGCCCATCATGTGACTTTCACCAGTTAGTGATAATGTGCCTCTGGCTGCTGGTCATTTAGCGTCTCCACTCTCTTGTGGCCCATCATGTGACTTTCACCAGTTAGTGATAATGTGCCTCTGGCTGCTGGTCATTTAGCGTCTCCACTCTCCTGTGGCCCATCATGTGACTTTCACCAGTTAGTGATAATGTGCCTCTGGCTGCTGGTCATTTAGCGTCTCCACTCTCCTGTGGCCCATCATATGACTTTCACCAGTTAGTGATAATGTGCCTCTGGCTGCTGGTCATTTAGCGTCTCCACTCTCCTGTGGCCCATCATGTGACTTTCACCAGTTAGTGATAATGTGCCTCTGGCTGCTGGTCATTTAGCGTCTCCACTCTCTTGTGGCCCATCATGTGACTTTCACCAGTTAGTGATAATGTGCCTCTGGCTGCTGGTCATTTAGCGTCTCCACTCTCTTGTGGCCCATCATGTGACTTTCACCAGTTAGTGATAATGTGCCTCTGGCTGCTGGTCATTTAGCGTCTCCACTCTCCTGTGGCCCATCATGTGACTTTCACCAGTTAGTGATAATGTGCCTCTGGCTGCTGGTCATTTAGCGTCTCCACTCTCCTGTGGCCCATCATGTGACTTTCACCAGTTAGTGATAATGTGCCTCTGGCTGCTGGTCATTTAGCGTCTCCACTCTCCTGTGGCCCATCATGTGACTTTCACCAGTTAGTGATAATGTGCCTCTGGCTGCTGGTCATTTAGCGTCTCCACTCTCCTGTGGCCCATCATGTGACTTTCACCAGTTAGTGATAATGTGCCTCTGGCTGCTGGTCATTTAGCGTCTCCACTCTCCTGTGGCCCATCATGTGACTTTCACCAGTTAGTGATAATGTGCCTCTGGCTGCTGGTCATTTAGCGTCTCCACTCTCCTGTGGCCCATCATATGACTTTCACCAGTTAGTGATAATGTGCCTCTGGCTGCTGGTCATTTAGCGTCTCCACTCTCCTGTGGCCCATCATGTGACTTTCACCAGTTAGTGATAATGTGCCTCTGGCTGCTGGTCATTTAGCGTCTCCACTCTCCTGTGGCCCATCATGTGACTTTCACCAGTTAGTGATAATGTGCCTCTGGCTGCTGGTCATTTAGCGTCTCCACTCTCCTGTGGCCCATCATGTGACTTTCACCAGTTAGTGATAATGTGCCTCTGGCTGCTGGTCATTTAGCGTCTCCACTCTCCTGTGGCCCATCATGTGACTTTCACCAGTTAGTGATAATGTGCCTCTGGCTGCTGGTCATTTAGCGTCTCCACTCTCCTGTGGCCCATCATGTGACTTTCACCAGTTAGTGATAATGTGCCTCTGGCTGCTGGTCATTTAGCGTCTCCACTCTCCTGTGGCCCATCATGTGACTTTCACCAGTTAGTGATAATGTGCCTCTGGCTGCTGGTCATTTAGCGTCTCCACTCTCCTGTGGCCCATCATGTGACTTTCACCAGTTAGTGATAATGTGCCTCTGGCTGCTGGTCATTTAGCGTCTCCACTCTCCTGTGGCCCATCATGTGACTTTCACCAGTTAGTGATAATGTGCCTCTGGCTGCTGGTCATTTAGCGTCTCCACTCTCTTGTGGCCCATCATGTGACTTTCACCAGTTAGTGATAATGTGCCTCTGGCTGCTGGTCATTTAGCGTCTCCACTCTCTTGTGGCCCATCATGTGACTTTCACCAGTTAGTGATAATGTGCCTCTGGCTGCTGGTCATTTAGCGTCTCCACTCTCCTGTGGCCCATCATATGACTTTCACCAGTTAGTGATAATGTGCCTCTGGCTGCTGGTCATTTAGCGTCTCCACTCTCTTGTGGCCCATCATATGACTTTCACCAGTTAGTGATAATGTGCCTCTGGCTGCTGGTCATTTAGCGTCTCCACTCTCCTGTGGCCCATCATATGACTTTCACCAGTTAGTGATAATGTGCCTCTGGCTGCTGGTCATTTAGCGTCTCCACTCTCTTGTGGCCCATCATGTGACTTTCACCAGTTAGTGATAATGTGCCTCTGGCTGCTGGTCATTTAGCGTCTCCACTCTCTTGTGGCCCATCATGTGACTTTCACCAGTTAGTGATAATGTGCCTCTGGCTGCTGGTCATTTAGCAGTTAGTGATAATGTGCCTCTGGCTGCTGGTCTCCACTCTCCTGTGGCCCATCATGTGACTTTCACCAGTTAGTGATAATGTGCCTCTGGCTGCTGGTCATTTAGCGTCTCCACTCTCTTGTGGCCCATCATGTGACTTTCACCAGTTAGTGATAATGTGCCTCTGGCTGCTGGTCATTTAGCGTCTCCACTCTCTTGTGGCCCATCATGTGACTTTCACCAGTTAGTGATAATGTGCCTCTGGCTGCTGGTCATTTAGCGTCTCCACTCTCTTGTGGCCCATCATATGACTTTCACCAGTTAGTGATAATGTGCCTCTGGCTGCTGGTCATTTAGCGTCTCCACTCTCCTGTGGCCCATCATGTGACTTTCACCAGTTAGTGATAATGTGCCTCTGGCTGCTGGTCATTTAGCGTCTCCACTCTCCTGTGGCCCATCATGTGACTTTCACCAGTTAGTGATAATGTGCCTCTGGCTGCTGGTCCATTTAGCGTCTCCACTCTCCTGTGGCCCATCATGTGACTTTCACCAGTTAGTGATAATGTGCCTCTGGCTGCTGGTCATTTAGCGTCTCCACTCTCTTGTGGCCCATCATGTGACTTTCACCAGTTAGTGATAATGTGCCTCTGGCTGCTGGTCATTTAGCGTCTCCACTCTCTTGTGGCCCATCATGTGACTTTCACCAGTTAGTGATAATGTGCCTCTGGCTGCTGGTCATTTAGCGTCTCCACTCTCCTGTGGCCCATCATATGACTTTCACCAGTTAGTGATAATGTGCCTCTGGCTGCTGGTCATTTAGCGTCTCCACTCTCTTGTGGCCCATCATATGACTTTCACCAGTTAGTGATAATGTGCCTCTGGCTGCTGGTCATTTAGCGTCTCCACTCTCCTGTGGCCCATCATATGACTTTCACCAGTTAGTGATAATGTGCCTCTGGCTGCTGGTTATTTAGCGTCTCCACTCTCTTGTGGCCCATCATGTGACTTTCACCAGTTAGTGATAATGTGCCTCTGGCTGCTGGTCATTTAGCAGTTAGTGATAATGTGCCTCTGGCTGCTGGTCTCCACTCTCCTGTGGCCCATCATGTGACTTTCACCAGTTAGTGATAATGTGCCTCTGGCTGCTGGTCATTTAGCGTATCCACTCTCTTGTGGCCCATCATGTGACTTTCACCAGTTAGTGATAATGTGCCTCTGGCTGCTGGTCATTTAGCGTCTCCACTCTCCTGTGGCCCATCATGTGACTTTCACCAGTTAGTGATAATGTGCCTCTGGCTGCTGGTCATTTAGCGTATCCACTCTCTTGTGGCCCATCATGTGACTTTCACCAGTTAGTGATAATTGACTTTTAATGTGTGGCCCTGTTTCAGGTGAAGTCGGTGGAGATGCACCACGAGAGCCTCATAGAGGCCCTGCCCGGGGACAACGTGGGCTTCAACGTGAAGAACGTCTCCGTCAAGGAGATCCGCCGGGGAAACGTGGCCGGAGACAGCAAGAACGACCCTCCCAAGGAGGCCAAGAGCTTCTATGCCCAGGTACATGTTCGGTTTCTTTTATGCTGCCTTTTAAGAATGGAACTAGTTTTTAAGAAACCACTCTTGTGATCAAACAATTTCAGAGAAGTTATTCTAGTTTTCAGACAAAGCAAAGCAAAACAGAGTCTGTAGGCGATCTTCCTTTGCAATGTTCTCTCCGTGACCTGTGAACTACTGATGGTACGCAATGTGTGCGATGCTAATGGGCGGTGGGCGTGTGAAACATGCACCAGGTTCATGGAATCTGGCAAAGTCATTTTCAGGTGGCCTTGTATCACTGACCTCAGTGAGGTTTCTGAACAGCCTGCTACCAGCTTTGCTATGGAGAACTGTAACCCCTTGTCTGTGGTCTCGTGTATGCGAACATGCAGCAAGCCTCTTGTCACTGACTGTCTGAAGATCCTTTTTCTGGATGAGCCACTCGTCAAGTGTTTGTTTTAACGCTAAAAATCGGATTTGATGTGAACAGATTTGATTTATCTCGCTAAGAATTAAACATTTTAAAAGCGTTTGGTTTGGTTTCTAAGGCTTGAAGCAGTCTGGAAAACTTGCTTCAAAGGCTTTACAATGACGTTGGACTCTCTGTGTCCCCAGGTGATCGTCCTGAACCACCCAGGGGAGATCCACAACGGCTACGCCCCTGTGCTGGACTGCCACACGGCTCACATCGCCTGCAAGTTCACCGAGATCAAGCAGAAGTGCGACCGCCGCTCCGGCAAGGTGCAGGAAGAGAACCCTAAGTGCGTCAAGTCCGGTGACGCCTGTATGGTGGTTCTGACCCCCAGCAAGGCCATGTGCGTGGAGGCCTTCGCTGACTACGCTCCCCTGGGGCGCTTTGCCGTGCGCGACATGAAGCAGACGGTGGCCGTGGGGGTCATCAAGAGCGTGGACAAGGATGAGAGCGTCGGGGGCAAGGTGACCAAGGCCGCACAGAAGGCTGCCCCGAAGAAGAAGTGATGGTCACTGCAACCCCGGTCCGCCACATACTTTCTCCGGAACTGTCATTTTCCCTATAGAAATAACAGCTGTACCTCTCCTTTCTGCCCCTTTTATTTACATGCCGGTGCGCTATTTTTGACACGACATGCCCGTTCTGTTCTCATTTGTTTGCCTGAATGGCTCTTGAAATCCAAAGTACATAGAAAAGAGTTCCGGAGAATATAAGACTATTTCGATTAAGCGTTGCAAAGTTTTATTTTTTCATTGTTTTTCTTTTCTTTCTAATTTGTCATTCACTGTCCAAAAAGGAAACATAAAATTCAGTAAAGGAAAACACTTTGATGAGTTTGCAATGTGTGAATGCCTTCGGTGGATGTTCTGTCAGACTGACTTGCCTTACTCTGAATTCTTCAGTTCCCGCGTTTTAACAAAAAATGAAACCAGCATGAAGAATCATACTAATAATAATAACAATAATAATTGTACATTTATATAGCGCTTTACCTCAGATGAGCCCAAAGCACTTTACAATCAATTTTTCGTCAACAAATAGACAACAAAAACAGCATTCAAGAATGACACCAACCAGCAACAACGCATACATACAAAACATCTCTCTCTCTCTCTCTCTCTCTCTCTCTCTCTCTCTCTCTCTCTCTCTCTCTCTCTCTCTCTCTCTCTCTCTCTCTCTCTCTCTCTCTAACACACATACACACACATTTAACAACACCGACTCGTTCATCCCCCATTCAGTAAGCACTAAGCACACATCAACTGAGCCGCACGGACTGACCACATACACCAACACATACAGAAACACCATCACACACAACGTACGCACGCAGACAGACAGACACACACACATGCGTGCACACACAACCCACAGAACCAAAACACACACAAGCACACATGTATGCACACATGCATGCACACACACACACACACACACACACACACACACACACACACACACACACACCACAAAGCACAGCACAAACCTCTTATTCAATCTTCCCTCACGTGCACACAAGATAGACAACTGATCAAATATTTATGGTGCAGCAGGAAAAAGATGGGTTTTAAAAGAGGTTTTGAATGAGGAGACTGAGTTGGAGTGTCGGAGAGGAGAAGGCAGAGAATTCCAAAGAGATGGTGCTTGACAGGAAAAAGAACGTTGGCCAGCAGATTTGAGACGGATGGAGGGAGGGGAGAGGAGACGAGAATCAGAAGACGAACGTAGTTGGCGAGCTGGGACATAGAGATGAAGAAGATCAGAGAGATATAAGGGAGCTTGATCATTCAGTGACTTGAAGGAAAGGAGGAAAATTTTGTAGTCAATACGTGATTGAACTGGGAGCCAATGTAGAGAACGAAGAACCGGAGTAATATGATCGTACCTAGGGGAGCGAGAAATGAGACGAGCAGCATTATTCTGGACCCGTTGGAGCTTAGAGATGAGAGTTGATGGACAGCCAGCAAGAAGTGAGTTGCAGTAGTCAAGGCGAGACAGAACAAAAGCACATACTAGAGTCTTCAGGGCATCTTGAGAGAGGAAATGTCCCCAAAACAATATTGTTGTAATGAGAGACTTAGTGCGATTTTTCTCACGCCAGAGGGCATGACGCTCGTGTGGGGCTAATCCTCTCTATATTATTAGTTGGGGATAAAGAAAGAGAGAGAGAGAGACAGTGAGTGGTCATACCATCACTCTCTCTCTCACTACGCCCAAGTAAGAAAATCGCGTGATAAGCCCCTAGTGCATTGACTGCCCTCTGGCGTGAAAAATATCGCCATAGGTTGACCATTAATCCCTGTCTTTTAAAAATGTCAACACACAGCCACACTAAAAGATAAAAACATGAACAGTTATTGTAAGCAACATTATATACAACGTAGTATCACACACACACACACACACACACACACACACACACACACACACACACACACACATACACACTCACACTCACACACACACACACACACACACACATACACACACACACACACACACACACACACACACACACACATGAAGAATCATACTAGTGTCCCAAAAAACATATTGTAATTAATCCCTGTCTTTGAAAATTGACAAGACAGTTGAAGGGGAGAACACTGAAGATATGTGGCAATCTTGAGGAATGTGTTATGGCGGCAGTCCTTCCAGCCTGAGACTTATGTGCTACTCAGCAAAAGATAAGTATAGTACCACTTGCTGCGAAATGTCAGACGCCGCTTTGAGTGCTTAA
>CM065680.1:103975695-104010695 GCA_017654935.2 Phymorhynchus buccinoides | reverse complement strand
ACATTATGAGTAACAACCATGTGCAGCATTGCCTTCATAATCCATGTTATAGTGGGGGGAAATGTGGTATTAGGAAGTTATCATAATTTCTGAAAATCATAGATGATATTATGCTTGGATATATAACTTGTTTGATAATATTGTTTGACATACCCAAGACATAAATTGTCATTTTTCTTATGCTTTTTACAATCTTCAAACAATCAAACTATGATATATCTAGTACTTGATGTTTTTAAGATTCAAAGTGTCTGCTTTAATTTACAATTACGTCTGTGGCACACTATGCCTATAAGAAATATATTTTGAGCTGCATTTCAAGCTTTGTTAACAACCAGGGCCTGTATTCACGTTGAGATAGCATGAGACTTAGCATCATGCTAACTTAGAAGCTCTTCCAAAAGTCCTATTAAATCCTATAGGACATTGGAAGAGCTTCTAAGTTAGCATCATGCTAAGTCTCATGCTATCTCGACGTGAATATAGGCCCAGGTTTGAAGAAGAATGGATAGGCGTGTCTGTATTATTACACTGCCATGAATTGATACAATAACACAAACTATCCTTATTGCAAACGGCCCTATCTTAAAGCAATTCACAGTTGAACTTGTGGTGATGCCTGCAAGGAAGACGTCTTGATATGCTTAACCTGATGTAGTATGAAGAATAAATTGGAATTACTGGCATGCCTGACATCAATTGTTTATGTTCATAACATGGTGCCTATTCCATGCCACTCCCTTTCAAAGTGCATAAGGAAGAGCATCCCTAACAGAATCACTCACCAAGTAAATATTTTCTCTCGCCTACATTATCCTGCCCTTTGTTTCCTTCTGGAATACATATTCGCTACAGTCGTGCATCCAGCCTCAGTAAGATTAGATTGAATGGTGTTTGACTGTCTGAAACGGAAGGAGATGGGTATATTGCTACTTGTTTGTCGTTAGTTATGCATGTAAAGCGAAACTTAAGCAGATCGAATGAAACAGGTTCATACAACGTGTATGTTTGAAAGACAGTCTCTTGTCCTTCACTATCTGCCCCCAACCCCAACCCCTCTCACTGCATGTCCATTAGCCTATTAAACAGGTTTGGCAATAATGGTGGGACGATATTGGTGGATTTTTGTTCTTTACATTAGACTATTGGTTCTCTGTAATTCTCTGTCTCTCACCATCTGTGTCTGTCTCTGTCTCTCACACAGATTGTAAAAATAGGCTTCACCTAATCTTCACCCTTGACAATAGTTTCGTGTTCAGTGTTCTCTCTGTCTCTCTCTCTGTTTCTCTCTCTCTGTTTTTTTTTCTCTCTCTCTCTCTCTCTCTCTCTCTCTCTCTCTCTCTCTCTCTCTCTCTCTCTCTCGCTCGCTCTTTGTGTGTCTGTCTGGCTCTCTCTCTCTCTCTCTCTCTCTCTCTCTCTCTCTCTCTCTCTCTCTCTCTCTCTCTCTCTCTCTCTCTCTCTCTCTCTCTCTCTCTCTCCTGTTTGCTTGTGTACAAGTGTAGATTTATAATTGCACATTGTTACTTTAGTAGATAAAAGGTTTGGGAATTGGTAAAGTTTGCATGCAAAATATGCTGGAAATCACTCAAACGTTCTCCCTGACGGTAAACGAGTTTTAAAGAAAACACAGATGACTGAACTGCATCAAGCTGACTGCATGTTGAGTTAACGTTGCATCAATATTCAAATTTCATATGGACCTTTCTAAAGTCGAATTGTCTTTCTTCTTTCTTTCCTTCTTTTTTTAAAATTACAATTAACAAATAACAAGACTGCATAAGTAAAGTAAAAGAAGTGACAAACACAAAATGCTGGCTTAGTGCGCTTTGAATATGCACATATTAATCAAAATAAAGAGCATTATAAAAGAACTTAAGAAACAGAACAAGATATGCTAGTTGTCATGTTGATCAGTTGACTGAGGCTATGGCAGTTGTAACACAGTTTTATTCATTCAAGATGCACAGACAAATGTGCAGGCCCTCATTGCCATTTTAAAGCACGCTACTTCATGCAGAATTAGAGCACAAACTATTATTTTTGTCTGTCACATATCAATGCAGTGTAGTCCATAAGATGCTTAGGATTTACTGTGCTGGAAATAAATATTTGCACCCTTGCTGGCAACGGTTATTTTGGCTCTACATGAGCAGACTAGCCCATTGTGTGACTCGTGATTGTAATGAGCTTAGAGGTTGGTCTGGGTTTTTTGACAGGCACATAAAACTGCATGTAGCCAGACATAATTGTACATTAGATAACCAATAAAAGCTAATGTAGTTGGATTCGCAAGTGGTATATAGCGGTATTATAGTGATGTCACAAGGGGGCCTGTTTCTCACAGAAACCACCATAGTGGGGCAGATAACAGAATAATCATGCAAATTGTGATACAAGCACCAAATTTGGCATGGTGGTAACGAAAGGTCTTCTGAATAAATTTGCCTGACGTGCCATTCAAAAATCCAAGATGGCGGCCGTTTTGCAACATCCCATATAAAACAATAAAAAATGTAAAGAACAACATTCAAATGAATACATTTAGCATTTGAAATATTACCACTTGAATCATATTATTCTGAACGAAAACAATATTGTCAATCTGACAGACAGAAACGTTATTCTGCAGTAATGGTCCTTCAAAAACATAATGGAATGGTGACACACATGACAATCAGACAGACACAAAAAAGATAGGCCTACATAACATGACAATACTGTAATATTGTCCTTCAAAAACATACACAAATATGAGTATATTCATCAAATGTAGTGGTGGTTGACTGTCCTTGTCATAATGCTGCTGTCTCTGTCAGCACACACCAATCAAATCAAGTCAAATCTTGATAATGTCAGTAGTAGGTTTTGCGTAATGTTCTAATCGAAAGCTGAGTTTCATGTGCCAACGTTCACTACAACTACAGTTAACAACCACAGCTGCAGAGTGTTGTGCAGGAGAGTCTGAACGAGAGCATTTGCATCTTCGGTTACAGCCTTTCTTGCAGGCACACTTGGTCAGTTCCTAGCAGCTTGCTGCAACTGGTGGAAGTGTTGTCCAACATATCCGCCATGTCTCTCCTTTCTGCGTCCAACCCCAGTCAGCAGGACTGACGGATTCTGGATTGGACACTGTTGCTTGGCCTCAGATTATCCCAGCCTGGTAGGCAGCACGCTTTGCATGCTCTTTGAGGGTCATACTGGTTGGTGGCATCGCATCATAGGACCTCTGCTTTCGGGCAAAGAGATCCAACCTTGCCTCATCAACACTGCTAGCAGCACTCGATCTATCATTACATCAGGACAACAAAGTTCTCCAGCTTTTGCATGTCATCCTGGGAAACTTTCGTTGGGCAGTTGCTGAGTTTTGTAAAGGTTTCAGAAACCTCACCACAGACTTCCCAAGTCAGCCATGGAGATTTCTTTCCTTTCCCATGGAAAGACGAGACCACATCACAGCCGGTAAATGCATGGAAGTACATGATCCCACTGGTTTTCTCAGGCCCTATTGCAGAGACTACATCATGGACTGGTATCCATCGAGCACTGGCTCCTTGGCCAAACGCAGACCTGCCATATTCTGAGAATAAAAAAGAGGAGCAAGAATCTAGGGGCTGGCACTGACCCCCCAGTAAAATCCATTGCCACTTCGAAATGTGCGGCCTTCTGTTTTGTTCTTCAAACATGCAGTCGCTTTTGTCAGTTTGAGATCCATTTTAGAGTAAGAAATATTGACCATTGTCAATTTGAGATCCATTTTAGAGAAAGAAATATTGACCAATCTACAATATTTGTTGGTCATTTAGCCTGAGATAGGCCTATGCTTCGTGTAGCCTCACACTGTCTCATGCTGACCCTTAGATGTCCATTAGCTGGTGCTTTGAATGCATGCTCTTTGTTGTGAACTTGAGTGGAAAATGTATACAAGACAGATTTTAAAATATAGGAGCTGGGGAGGTTGCAAGAGGAGCTGGGAGCAATGCTCAACATATCTGAGCTGCTCCTCTGAAATCGGAGCAAGTGGCAGGTCTGCAAACGCAATCCACAGGTATTGGAGACCAAGCCTCTGTAGAGATGGCAGTGTAAATACTGCTATGACAACCACATCAGTGTCATTGGCCTTGATGATGAGTGACTTGCTGCCTTCTATCGTTGCATCTCTGGCATGTACAAATATACGTGTATCAGCCTCTTCGTGGCAGCAAGGGGATACAGCATCCAGGGACTTGCTTTTGTTGCTGATGGCATCTTCTCCCTTTGTTGCGATAACTGTACTTGTGGTTTCAGCTTCACACATTTTCTCTGCAAGAAAGTGGAAGAGCTCTGTTTTGTTGTTGTCATCCCGGAGAAAGCTCCGCCAGTTTGTTGGGGTTTTGCTGCTTCCAGTCACTCTTTTTCTGACCCCTTGACCTCTTTTTGCTCTGGTTTCAGACTTCAAACTCGACCTCTTGAACGTGTCAAAGACAATGTCCACCCGTTCGTATTTGGTGCCAAACGATTCCACTTTTGGAAGGATATCTTCTTTGGCATAGTCATCAAATGTCTTTGTGCTACGTGGAGGCAAGGAACTGACGAGGGCTGAGTCATCAAAGATGATCGTGTCTCCCTCTGGCTCAGTGTCTGGTAAAGTCACCTGTGCTTGAAGAAGTTCAGCTAGCTGTGACTTCAGACAATAATGAAGCTTTCCATTGTCACTGAGAGATGCAGGTGCTGACTTGTTCTCGTGCTTGAAGAATTCTTGCAAGTCACACTGTCTGTTCTGGCAGGAGATGAAGAGCTGGGAGAACAGGTGGCAGTCATCTTTCAACAATTTCTCCTTAGAACTGCTGGCTGCCTGTTCATGCTTGAAGAAAGAAGCCTTGCTCTTCTTGATTGATTGATAGAACGTGCATTCTTCATTCTCCAAGCCCTCTAAGAATGACTGTAATTTCTCCTTGCCTCTCTTGTGATGGGAACCAACCAGTTCAGCCACAGCTCGGTCTACAATGTTGTTTGACTCTAGCACCAGCAGATCAGCTGACTCTTCTTGGAAAGGGTTGCCCATCTCCTTCAACACTGTGGTCAATGCCTCCACGTTCACAAGGAAAGACGTCTGGGCACTTAGGGTCTGTTCATTGTGTCTGGTGCTGTTGGTTGCATCTTTCATGCCACACATGGCTTCATAGGAAGCTACCAGACAGCTCACTTCAGGTCCATCCACCATCCACCTGCGAAGTGCCCCTGGGTCCTCTGCCAGTCCAATCGCTCCTCCATCACCCTTGATGACTGCATTATTTTGTTCATGGGCTTGGTCGATGGCCATGGCAGAGAAGTCTCTTCTGGACTTGTGGACAACACAGTTTCCTTTGTGAAACTCCCTGGCTATGTCTGGATGCTGCTGCTCAAGAGACATCATGTCTCTGAAGTGAATTGGAAGCCACCGGGCATAGTTGACATTGTTGTTCACGAAGAAGTAGGGGATGAGTTCTGAGAGTGCTTCCCGGTACAGGTCAAAGTTTCCTTCCCTGAAAGAACATATCAGCAGGAAAATGACCATCTCCATGTCTAACACCAGATGCCAGAACTGGAACTGTGGGCTCTCAAGTCTTCGCTGATCACACCACGAATAGAAAAATATAGCAAAACTAACCAAAATAGGCAACAATGGTAAAAGAATCTCCACTGTAGCCTTTTAAAACTATAAACATTAGACGCAGCATGCAAGAAAACATAGAAATCGACACCAAGGTCGCTCAAATCGACCAAATACATGCATTTATAGGAGTAAAATAATTCTCAGCAGTCCAAGATGTCGGCCATCTTGAAAAATGGCCACCATCTTGGATTTTCAAATGGCACGTCGGGCACATTTGCTCAGTAGACCCTTGGGAACTACCATGCCAAAATTGGTGCTTGTATCACATTTTGCACAATTCATGGTAAAAATGACTGTTATCTGCCCTACTACCAGCTGCGAAGGTGTTTCCCATTATTTTATATTAAGGGAGGGTCTAAGGTACATGTGTGCCAAAGGACATGGCTTAAACCTAATTTGCCATTTGCCATTCATATTATCCCATAAGCGGAGGGACTATCAGGAGGCAACCAACCGAGGAGAGACTGCACTGCTGCTGAGTTACTTCGGTGGAGTTCAGTGGAGCCTATTCAGGACACCACCTACTAAGCCCCCTACTGACGACACTATTCTCTTAGTCGCAGAGCCAGCGTGACTGAGGTCCTCCTCCGAGGGCGGCCTCAGGGACATTTTGCCTGTTGCTAAAACACTAGCAGCGTGTCGGCAACGATAAACTCAGGTATTCTAGCGACGTGTTGCGAGAAAGTTAAAATGTGAGAGTTGAGGGATTCTGAGTAAGGCAAATCAGTCTGACAGAACATTCACCAAAGGCATTCACACATTGCAAATTCATCAAAGTGTTTTCCTTTACTGGGATTTTATTTCACCCTTTTAAACACCGACTTTGAAAAATAGAAAAAAAGGAAAACAATAAAATAAAATAAAAAGAGAAACCTTACAAAGTTAAAGAAAATTAGCCTTTTATCCTCCGGAACTCTTTTCTATGTACTTTGGATGTCAAGAGCCATTGAGGCAAAGACATGAGAACAGAACGAGCCTGTCGCTTCAAAAGCAGAGCATCTGAAGATGAATAGAAGGGGCAGAAAAGAAAGGGACAGCTTTTATTTCCATGGGGAAAATGACAGTTCCAGGGAAAAGGAATGGTGGACCGGGGTTTCAGTGGCCATCACTTCTTCTTCTGGGCAGCCTTGGTCACCTTCCCTCCACCACTTTCAACCTTGACCACGCTCTTGATTACCCCCACGGCCACCGTCTGCTTCATGTCGCGCACGGCAAAGCGCCCCAGGGGAGCGTAGTCAGCGAAGGCCTCCACGCACATGGGCTTGCTGGGGGTCAGATCCACCATACAGGCGTCACCGGACTTGACGGCCTTGGGGTTGTCTTCCAGCTTCTTGCCAGAGCGGCGGTCGCACTTCTCCTTGATCTCGGTGAACTTGCAGGCGATGTGAGCCGTGTGGCAGTCCAGCACAGGGGCGTAGCCGTTACGGATCTCCCCTGGGTGGTTCAGGATGATCACCTAGGGACACAACAACACAGCAGAACATGCACTAAGTCACACGTCACTTTACAGAACCAAAGTCCTCTGCATTAAATACCATTCAGCCCCATCTCCTGGCCCTAAACGTAGACCCCAAGCTCACTCTTTTGATTGTCAATGTCCTTCTCAATAGAACCCAGCCCATCCGCTTTCAATCAGTAACCTCTTCAGAACGGTCCACCTCTACTGGTGCCCCTCAAGGTACAGTGTTATCCTCACTTCTCTTTTCTGTGTACAGGAATGATTGCACCGGCACTGAAACAACACCTGTTATAAAGTATTCTGATGATTCCGCTGTTGAAGGTCTTTCCAACTCTAATTTTACCTATTTTAACGAAGTACACAAGTTTTCCTCTTGATGCAAAAACAATTATATGATCTTAATGTTGTTAAAATCAAAAAATACTAATTGATTTCTGTACAAAAAACTATGCCAGTACCACACTGTTGAACGGGTAGATGAATACCGCTACCTGGGCACAGCTTTGGACAACACACTGTACATTTGACATAAACGTTCATTCAGTGCATAAGCAATGTCAGTCCAGAATCTTTTGTTACAAAAGTTAAGAAATATTGGTGTCCGTACAGGTGTTCTTAAAACCTGTTATCGCTGTTGCATTGAGTCTGTCCTCACTGTTTCTTTTATGTGTTGGTATGGAAGTCTGAGTGTAAGGAGTAAGCGTGTGCTGAGTGATATGGTGAGTGTGTGCAGTAAGAATGTGGGTGCAAGGCTACAGAATTTGCAAGACCTGTGTGTTTTAGTTCAGTACTATGAGCTGTTGCCTTCAGGGCGCAGATACAGAACCCTCAAGCTCAAAACAAGAGCAAAATAATCATTTGTTCCAGATTCCACCCATCTGTTTAATTCCTGAATCTTTGTTACATCCATCACTTTTTCGACCAGTGCACCCATGTGTGTGTGTGTGTGTGTGTGTGTGTGTGTGTGTGTGTGTGTGTGTGTGTGTGTGTGTGTGTGTGTGTGTGTGTGTGTGTGTGTGTGTGTGTGTGTGTGTGTGTGTGTGTGTGTGTGTGTGTGTGTGTGTGTGTGTGTGTGTGTGTGTGTGTGTGTGTGTGTGTGTGTGTGTGTGTGTGTGTGTGTGTGTGTGTGTGTGTGTGTGTGTGTGTGTGTGTGTGTGTGTGTGTGTGTGTGTGTGTGTGTGTGTGTGTGTGTGTGTGTGTGTGTGTGTGTGTGTGTGTGTGTGTGTGTGTGTGTGTGTGTGTGTGTGTGTGTGTGTGTGTGTGTGTGTGTGTGTGTGTGTGTGTGTGTGTGTGTGTGTGTGTGTGTGTGTGTGTGTGTGTGTGTGTGTGTGTGTGTGTGTGTGTGTGTGTGTGTGTGTGTGTGTGTGTGTGTGTGTGTGTGTGTGTGTGTGTGTGTGTGTGTGTGTGTGTGTGTGTGTGTGTGTGTGTGTGTGTGTGTGTGTGTGTGTGTGTGTGTGTGTGTGTGTGTGTGTGTGTGTGTGTGTGTGTGTGTGTGTGTGTGTGTGTGTGTGTGTGTGTGTGTGTGTGTGTGTGTGTGTGTGTGTGTGTGTGTGTGTGTGTGTGTGTGTGTGTGTGTGTGTGTGTGTGTGTGTGTGTGTGTGTGTGTGTGTGTGTGTGTGTGTGTGTGTGTGTGTGTGTGTGTGTGTGTGTGTGTGTGTGTGTGTGTGTGTGTGTGTGTGTGTGTGTGTGTGTGTGTGTGTGTGTGTGTGTGTGTGTGTGTGTGTGTGTGTGTGTGTGTGTGTGTGTGTGTGTGTGTGTGTGTGTGTGTGTGTGTGTGTGTGTGTGTGTGTGTGTGTGTGTGTGTGTGTGTGTGTGTGTGTGTGTGTGTGTGTGTGTGTGTGTGTGTGTGTGTGTGTGTGTGTGTGTGTGTGTGTGTGTGTGTGTGTGTGTGTGTGTGTGTGTGTGTGTGTGTGTGTGTGTGTGTGTGTGTGTGTGTGTGTGTGTGTGTGTGTGTGTGTGTGTGTGTGTGTGTGTGTGTGTGTGTGTGTGTGTGTGTGTGTGTGTGTGTGTGTGTGTGTGTGTGTGTGTGTGTGTGTGTGTGTGTGTGTGTGTGTGTGTGTGTGTGTGTGTGTGTGTGTGTGTGTGTGTGTGTGTGTGTGTGTGTGTGTGTGTGTGTGTGTGTGTGTGTGTGTGTGTGTGTGTGTGTGTGTGTGTGTGTGTGTGTGTGTGTGTGTGTGTGTGTGTGTGTGTGTGTGTGTGTGTGTGTGTGTGTGTGTGTGTGTGTGTGTGTGTGTGTGTGTGTGTGTGTGTGTGTGTGTGTGTGTGTGTGTGTGTGTGTGTGTGTGTGTGTGTGTGTGTGTGTGTGTGTGTGTGTGTGTGTGTGTGTGTGTGTGTGTGTGTGTGTGTGTGTGTGTGTGTGTGTGTGTGTGTGTGTGTGTGTGTGTGTGTGTGTGTGTGTGTGTGTGTGTGTGTGTGTGTGTGTGTGTGTGTGTGTGTGTGTGTGTGTGTGTGTGTGTGTGTGTGTGTGTGTGTGTGTGTGTGTGTGTGTGTGTGTGTGTGTGTGTGTGTGTGTGTGTGTGTGTGTGTGTGTGTGTGTGTGTGTGTGTGTGTGTGTGTGTGTGTGTGTGTGTGTGTGTGTGTGTGTGTGTGTGTGTGTGTGTGTGTGTGTGTGTGTGTGTGTGTGTGTGTGTGTGTGTGTGTGTGTGTGTGTGTGTGTGTGTGTGTGTGTGTGTGTGTGTGTGTGTGTGTGTGTGTGTGTGTGTGTGTGTGTGTGTGTGTGTGTGTGTGTGTGTGTGTGTGTGTGTGTGTGTGTGTGTGTGTGTGTGTGTGTGTGTGTGTGTGTGTGTGTGTGTGTGTGTGTGTGTGTGTGTGTGTGTGTGTGTGTGTGTGTGTGTGTGTGTGTGTGTGTGTGTGTGTGTGTGTGTGTGTGTGTGTGTGTGTGTGTGTGTGTGTGGTGTGTGTGTGTGTGTGTTGTGTGTATGTGTGTGTGTGTTGTGTGTCAAGCCATGTGTGTGTGTGTGTGTGTGTGTGTAATGTGTGTGTGCAGTGTGTGTGTGGTGTGTGTGTGTGTGTGTGTGTGTGTGTGTGTGTGCAGTGTGTGTGTGTGTGTGTGTGTGTGTGTGTGTGTGTGTGTGTGTGTGTGTGTGTGTGTGTGTGTGTGTGTGTGTGTGTGTGTGTGTGTGTGTGTGTGTGTGTGTGTGTGTGTGTGTGTGTGGGTGTGTGTGTGTGGGTGTGTGTGTGTGTGTGTGTTGTTGTCAAGTCAAGTCAAGTCAACATTTTATTTCCAGATGGACATGGTGAATAAGCAATAAACACATTATGCTTTTTTTACATCAAGCCATCCATAACAAAACATAAATCAAATAATAAACAAGCAGAACATGAAAATCACAACTACACACACAAACCTGTACATACACGCAGACACGCGTACACATATACACACACACGCACGCACGCACGACACACGCACGCACACACACACACACACAACAGACATGGTGGTATGATACACACACACCAACAAAAACGTGAAAATGGGGGAAGGGGGAACAGTCACATATTATTAACAATGACAAAGGGATGGAAGGAAGAAAGACATGGTGGTATGATCAATAAACATGTTAGTAATAGCATTACACCCTCAGATGGAAAAGAAAGACATGGTGGTATGATCAATAAACATGTTTGTAATGGCATTACACCCTCAGATGGAAGAGAAAGACATGGTGGTATGATCAATAAACATGTTAGTAATAGCATTACACCCTCAGATGGAAAAGAAAGACATGGTGGTATGATCAATGAACAGGTTGTAATGGCATTACACCCTCAGATGGAAGAGAAAGACATGGTGGTATGATCAATAAACATGTTAGTAATAGCATTACACCCTCAGATGGAAAAGAAAGACATGGTGGTATGATCAATAAACATGTTAGTAATAGCATTACACCCTCAGATGGAAGAGAAAGACATGGTGGTATGATCAATAAACATGTTAGTAATGGCATTACACCCTCAGATGGAAGAGAAAGACATGGTGGTATGATCAATAAACATGTTAGTAATAGCATTACACCCTCAGATGGAAGAGAAAGACATGGTGGTATGATCAATAAACATGTTGTAATGGCATTACACCCTCAGATGGAAAAGAAAGACATGGTGGTATGATCAATAAACATGTTAGTAATAGCATTACACCCTCAGATGGAAGAGAAAGACATGGTGGTATGATCAATAAACATGTTAGTAATAGCATTACACCCTCAGATGGAAGAGAAAGACATGGTGGTATGATCAATAAACATGTTGTAATGGCATTACACCCTCAGATGGAAGAGAAAGACATGGTGGTATGATCAATAAACATGTTAGTAATAGCATTACACCCTCAGATGGAAGAGAAAGACATGGTGGTATGATCAATAAACATGTTAGTAATAGCATTACACCCTCAGATGGAAGAGAAAGACATGGTGGTATGATCAATAAACATGTTAGTAATAGCATTACACCCTCAGATGGAAGAGAAAGACATGGTGGTATGATCAATAAACATGTTAGTAATAGCATTACACCCTCAGATGGAAGAGAAAGACATGGTGGTATGATCAATAAACATGTTAGTAATAGCATTACACCCTCAGATGGAAGAGAAAGACATGGTGGTATGATCAATAAACATGTTAGTAATAGCATTACACCCTCAGATGGAAAAGAAAGACATGGTGGTATGATCAATAAACATGTTAGTAATAGCATTACACCCTCAGATGGAAGAGAAAGACATGGTGGTATGATCAATAAACATGTTAGTAATAGCATTACACCCTCAGATGGAAGAGAAAGACATGGTGGTATGATCAATAAACATGTTAGTAATAGCATTACACCCTCAGATGGAAGAGAAAGACATGGTGGTATGATCAATAAACATGTTAGTAATAGCATTACACCCTCAGATGGAAGAGAAAGACATGGTGGTATGATCAATAAACATGTTAGTAATAGCATTACACCCTCAGATGGAAGAGAAAGACATGGTGGTATGATCAATAAACATGTTAGTAATAGCATTACACCCTCAGATGGAAGAGAAAGACATGGTGGTATGATCAATAAACATGTTAGTAATAGCATTACACCCTCAGATGGAAGAGAAAGACATGGTGGTATGATCAATAAACATGTTAGTAATAGCATTACACCCTCAGATGGAAGAGAAAGACATGGTGGTATGATCAATAAACATGTTAGTAATAGCATTACACCCTCAGATGGAAGAGAAAGACATGGTGGTATGATCAATAAACATGTTAGTAATAGCATTACACCCTCAGATGGAAAAAGAAAGACATGGTGGTATGATCAATAAACATGTTAGTAATAGCATTACACCCTCAGATGGAAAAGAAAGACATGGTGGTATGATCAATAAACATGTTAGTAATAGCATTACACCCTCAGATGGAAGAGAAAGACATGGTGGTATGATCAATAAACATGTTAGTAATAGCATTACACCCTCAGATGGAAGAGAAAGACATGGTGGTATGATCAATAAACATGTTAGTAATAGCATTACACCCTCAGATGGAAGAGAAAGACATGGTGGTATGATCAATAAACATGTTAGTAATAGCATTACACCCTCAGATGGAAGAGAAAGACATGGTGGTATGATCAATAAACATGTTAGTAATAGCATTACACCCTCAGATGGAAGAGAAAGACATGGTGGTATGATCAATAAACATGTTAGTAATAGCATTACACCCTCAGATGGAAGAGAAAGACATGGTGGTATGATCAATAAACATGTTAGTAATAGCATTACACCCTCAGATGGAAGAGAAAGACATGGTGGTATGATCAATAAACATGTTAGTAATGGCATTACACCCTCAGATGGAAGAGAAAGACATGGTGGTATGATCAATAAACATGTTAGTAATAGCATTACACCCTCAGATGGAAGAGAAAGACATGGTGGTATGATCAATAAACATGTTAGTAATAGCATTACACCCTCAGATGGAAAAGAAAGACATGGTGGTATGATCAATAAACATGTTAGTAATAGCATGACACCCTCAGATGGAAGAGAAAGACATGGTGGTATGATCAATAAACATGTTAGTAATAGCATGACACCCTCAGATGGAAGAGAAAGACATGGTGGTATGATCAATGAACATGTTAGTAATGGCATTACACCCTCAGATGGAAAAGAAAGACATGGTGGTATGATCAATAAACATGTTGTAATGGCATTACAACCTCAGATGGAAGAGAAAGACATGGTGGTATGATCAATGAACATGTTAGTAATGGCATTACACCCTCAGATGGAAAAGAAAGACATGGTGGTATGATCAATAAACATGTTGTAATGGCATTACAACCTCAGATGGAAGAGAAAGACATGGTGGTATGATCAATGAACATGTTAGTAATAGCATTACACCCTCAGATGGAAGAGAAAGACATGGTGGTATGATCAATGAACATGTTAGTAATAGCATTACACCCTCAGATGGAAGAGAAAGACATGGTGGTATGATCAATGAACATGTTAGTAATAGCATTACACCCTCAGATGGAAAAGAAAGACATGACTCTGAAACTTAATGTGTGCAATACACAAGACCTCGTGTGATAAACAGCAAGCCTCTCGAGATAGGATAAAAGCAATATCTAACTCCCAAATCCTAATAGCTGATAGTATCAGGATGGAAAGGCTTATCTAGGGCAACACACAACTCGATGGTCAAATACTGCCTCAAGACTACTCTTCTTTCAAAACTCGTGTTAAGCTGCAATCTAAGCGAGAACAATACATGCTATGGTAAAGGCTGAACATTTAAAGACACATTTCATGAAGAGGTGAAGGTTCTAGGCTCACATTGTTTCTTTTCCTCTCAAAACACGGTTTTCACTTCGTCAAGAAAATGTCTTATCATTTCCACACAAGTCCTTAGATCAAGGGAACGTTTTCCAGCCTGAATATTAATACCATGTTCATATTTTAAAAACCTTGATAGATAACTTGAACACAGACAGCATTGGTAGATGAAAGAAAGCCCGGTAGACCATCTCACCTGAGAATGGAAGGTCTTGGCCTCCTTGGGAGGGTCGTTCTTGCTGTCTCCGGCCACGTTTCCCCGGCGGATCTCCTTGACGGAGACGTTCTTCACGTTGAAGCCCACGTTGTCCCCGGGCAGGGCCTCTGTGAGGCTCTCGTGGTGCATCTCCACCGACTTCACCTGAAACACCATCAGCACTGATAGATAGAAGGCAGGTTGGTAGTTTAGTCACCCCCTTATGTTTTACAACTGGCGGTCTCGAAGTCTGGTTCTTTCAGTTTGATGACGACAACCCTAGGCTGATCCTAACCCCGTCCCAGTTCTGAGCATGGCAGAATGCTGCTTCTGACTGTAAATGGTCGCTTCCAACATTAATTTTGTTCGGGGTCCCAGTGCCTAAACTGCAACTTAGCTGTTTATAGTCCTATGAATTAAAACTCTATTAGTTCAAAGGTCAGAAGCATGCAGACACTGGGTTGTTTTAGGCTAAAGAATGAAAATGGGTTACACATTCCAACTTATGCAGACATAAATGCTAAACGAACACGAATGCGAAGGTTTGGAAAGTCAAACGATGCAGACAATGTGAGTAAAAAAAAGTCAAGAAAATACAAACACTGTGAGACAAGGATTCAAATGAATGGAAGCACAAAGCTCGAGTCAACAGGATGTAGACATCAGGTAATGTAATCTTGAGCGCATCATAAATAGATAACACGGGTAGTAACATGCTGCGATGGAGTTTGCTTTTAAGAAAATATATTGCCCAGGGTGCATCCCCACCTCTCTTCAGCTTGAGGATTTCCGAAACATTTAGCATTACATTATGGTCACCGAAGGTCAGCTAACACGCAAAGATTGAAACAGTTAGCATTACATTATGGTCACCGAAGGTCAGCTAACACGCAAAGATTGAAACAGTTAGCATTACATTATGGTCACCGAAGGTCAGCTAACACGCAAAGATTGAAACAGTTAGCATTACATTATGGTCACCGAAGGTCAGCTAACACGCAAAGATTGAAACAGTTAGCATTACATTATGGTCACCGAAGGTCAGCTAACACGCAAAGATTGAAACAGTTAGCATTATATTATGGTCACCGAAGGTCAGCTAACACGCAAAGCTTGAAACAGTTAGCATTACATTATGGTCACCGAAGGTCAGCTAACACGCAAAGGCTGAAACAGTTAGCATTACATTATGGTCACCGAAGGTCAGCTAACACGCAAAGATTGAAACAGTTAGCTTATTATATTATGGTCACCGAAGGTCAGCTAACACGCAAAGGCTGAAACAGTTAGCATTACATTATGGTCACCGAAGGTCAGCTAACACGCAAAGCTTGAAACAGTTAGCATTACATTATGGTCACCGAAGGTCAGCTAACACGCAAAGATTGAAACAGTTAGCATTACATTATGGTCACCGAAGGTCAGCTAACACGCAAAGGCTGAAACAGTTAGCATTACATTATGGTCACCGAAGGTCAGCTAACACGCAAAGGCTGAAACAGTTAGCATTACATTATGGTCACCGAAGGTCAGCTAACACGCAAAGATTGAAACAGTTAGCATTACATTATGGTCACCGAAGGTCAGCTAACACGCAAAGGCTGAAACAGTTAGCATTACATTATGGTCACCGAAGGTCAGCTAACACGCAAAGGCTGAAACAGTTAGCATTACATTATGGTCACCGAAGGTCAGCTAACACGCAAAGATTGAAACAGTTAGCATTACATTATGGTCACCGAAGGTCAGCTAACACGCAAAGATTGAAACAGTTAGCATTACATTATGGTCACCGAAGGTCAGCTAACACGCAAAGATTGAAACAGTTAGCATTACATTATGGTCACCGAAGGTCAGCTAACACGCAAAGATTGAAACAGTTAGCATTACATTATGGTCACCGAAGGTCAGCTAACACGCAAAGCTTGAAACAGTTAGCATTACATTATGGTCACCGAAGGTCAGCTAACACGCAAAGCTTGAAACAGTTAGCATTACATTATGGTCACCGAAGGTCAGCTAACACGCAAAGGCTGAAACAGTTAGCATTACATTATGGTCACCGAAGGTCAGCTAACACGCAAAGGCTGAAACAGTTAGCATTACATTATGGTCACCGAAGGTCAGCTAACACGCAAAGGCTGAAACAGTTAGCATTACATTATGGTCACCGAAGGTCAGCTAACACGCAAAGGCTGAAACAGTTAGCATTACATTATGGTCACCGAAGGTCAGCTAACACGCAAAGGCTGAAACAGTTAGCAGCATTATGGTCACCGAAGGTCAGCTAACACGCAAATGAAACAGTTAGCATTCATTATGGTCACCGAAGGTCAGCTAACACGCAAAGGCTGAAACAGTTAGCATTACATTATGGTCACCGAAGGTCAGCTAACACGCAAAGCTTGAAACAGTTAGCATTACATTATGGTCACCGAAGGTCAGCTAACACGCAAAGGCTGAAACAGTTAGCATTACATTATGGTCACCGAAGGTCAGCTAACACGCAAAGGCTGAAACAGTTAGCATTACATTATGGTCACCGAAGGTCAGCTAACACGCAAAGATTGAAACAGTTAGCATTACATTATGGTCACCGAAGGTCAGCTAAACGCAAAGCTTGAAACAGTTAGCATTACATTATGGTCACCGAAGGTCAGCTAACACGCAAAGATTGAAACAGTTAGCATTACATTATGGTCACCGAAGGTCAGCTAACACGCAAAGGCTGAAACAGTTAGCATTACATTATGGTCACCGAAGGTCAGCTAACACGCAAAGGCTGAAACAGTTAGCATTACATTATGGTCACCGAAGGTCAGCTAACACGCAAAGGCTGAAACAGTTAGCATTACATTATGGTCACCGAAGGTCAGCTAACACGCAAAGGCTGAAACAGTTAGCATTACATTATGGTCACCGAAGGTCAGCTAACACGCAAAGGCTGAAACAGTTAGCATTACATTATGGTCACCGAAGGTCAGCTAACACGCAAAGGCTGAAACAGTTAGCATTACATTATGGTCACCGAAGGTCAGCTAACACGCAAAGGCTGAAACAGTTAGCATTACATTATGGTCACCGAAGGTCAGCTAACACGCAAAGGCTGAAACAGTTAGCATTACATTATGGTCACCGAAGGTCAGCTAACACGCAAAGGCTGAAACAGTTAGCATTACATTATGGTCACCGAAGGTCAGCTAACACGCAAAGGCTGAAACAGTTAGCATTACATTATGGTCACCGAAGGTCAGCTAACACGCAAAGATTGAAACAGTTAGCATTACATTATGGTCACCGAAGGTCAGCTAACACGCAAAGGCTGAAACAGTTAGCATTACATTATGGTCACCGAAGGTCAGCTAACACGCAAAGCTTGAAACAGTTAGCATTACATTATGGTCACCGAAGGTCAGCTAACACGCAAAGGCTGAAACAGTTAGCATTACATTATGGTCACCGAAGGTCAGCTAACACGCAAAGGCTGAAACAGTTAGCATTACATTATGGTCACCGAAGGTCAGCTAACACGCAAAGGCTGAAACAGTTAGCATTACATTATGGTCACCGAAGGTCAGCTAACACGCAAAGGCTGAAACAGTTAGCATTACATTATGGTCACCGAAGGTCAGCTAACACGCAAAGGCTGAAACAGTTAGCATTACATTATGGTCACCGAAGGTCAGCTAACACGCAAAGGCTGAAACAGTTAGCATTACATTATGGTCACCGAAGGTCAGCTAACACGCAAAGGCTGAAACAGTTAGCATTACATTATGGTCACCGAAGGTCAGCTAACACGCAAAGGCTGAAACAGTTAGCATTACATTATGGTCACCGAAGGTCAGCTAACACGCAAAGGCTGAAACAGTTAGCATTACATTATGGTCACCGAAGGTCAGCTAACACGCAAAGGCTGAAACAGTTAGCATTACATTATGGTCACCGAAGGTCAGCTAACACGCAAAGGCTGAAACAGTTAGCATTACATTATGGTCACCGAAGGTCAGCTAACACGCAAAGGCTGAAACAGTTAGCATTACATTATGGTCACCGAAGGTCAGCTAACACGCAAAGGCTGAAACAGTTAGCATTACATTATGGTCACCGAAGGTCAGCTAACACGCAAAGATTGAAACAGTTAGCATTACATTATGGTCACCGAAGGTCAGCTAACACGCAAAGGCTGAAACAGTTAGCATTACATTATGGTCACCGAAGGTCAGCTAACACGCAAAGGCTGAAACAGTTAGCATTACATTATGGTCACCGAAGGTCAGCTAACACGCAAAGCTTGAAACAGTTAGCATTACATTATGGTCACCGAAGGTCAGCTAACACGCAAAGGCTGAAACAGTTAGCATTACATTATGGTCACCGAAGGTCAGCTAACACGCAAAGGCTGAAACAGTTAGCATTACATTATGGTCACCGAAGGTCAGCTAACACGCAAAGGCTGAAACAGTTAGCATTACATTATGGTCACCGAAGGTCAGCTAACACGCAAAGGCTGAAACAGTTAGCATTACATTATGGTCACCGAAGGTCAGCTAACACGCAAAGGCTGAAACAGTTAGCATTACATTATGGTCACCGAAGGTCAGCTAACACGCAAAGGCTGAAACAGTTAGCATTACATTATGGTCACCGAAGGTCAGCTAACACGCAAAGGCTGAAACAGTTAGCATTACATTATGGTCACCGAAGGTCAGCTAACACGCAAAGGCTGAAACAGTTAGCATTACATTATGGTCACCGAAGGTCAGCTAACACGCAAAGATTGAAACAGTTAGCATTACATTATGGTCACCGAAGGTCAGCTAACACGCAAAGATTGAAACAGTTAGCATTACATTATGGTCACCGAAGGTCAGCTAACACGCAAAGGCTGAAACAGTTAGCATTACATTATGGTCACCGAAGGTCAGCTAACACGCAAAGGCTGAAACAGTTAGCATTACATTATGGTCACCGAAGGTCAGCTAACACGCAAAGATTGAAACAGTTAGCATTACATTATGGTCACCGAAGGTCAGCTAACACGCAAAGGCTGAAACAGTTAGCATTACATTATGGTCACCGAAGGTCAGCTAACACGCAAAGGCTGAAACAGTTAGCATTACATTATGGTCACCGAAGGTCAGCTAACACGCAAAGGCTGAAACAGTTAGCATTACATTATGGTCACCGAAGGTCAGCTAACACGCAAAGATTGAAACAGTTAGCATTATTATTATGGTCACCGAAGGTCAGCTAACACGCAAAGGCTGAAACAGTTAGCATTACATTATGGTCACCGAAGGTCAGCTAACACGCAAAGGCTGAAACAGTTAGCATTACATTATGGTCACCGAAGGTCAGCTAACACGCAAAGATTGAAACAGTTAGCATTACATTATGGTCACCGAAGGTCAGCTAACACGCAAAGATTGAAACAGTTAGCATTACATTATGGTCACCGAAGGTCAGCTAACACGCAAAGGCTGAAACAGTTAGCATTACATTATGGTCACCGAAGGTCAGCTAACACGCAAAGATTGAAACAGTTAGCATTACATTATGGTCACCGAAGGTCAGCTAACACGCAAAGGCTGAAACAGTTAGCATTACATTATGGTCACCGAAGGTCAGCTAACACGCAAAGGCTGAAACAGTTAGCATTACATTATGGTCACCGAAGGTCAGCTAACACGCAAAGGCTGAAACAGTTAGCATTACATTATGGTCACCGAAGGTCAGCTAACACGCAAAGGCTGAAACAGTTAGCATTACATTATGGTCACCGAAGGTCAGCTAACACGCAAAGGCTGAAACAGTTAGCATTACATTATGGTCACCGAAGGTCAGCTAACACGCAAAGGCTGAAACAGTTAGCATTACATTATGGTCACCGAAGGTCAGCTAACACGCAAAGGCTGAAACAGTTAGCATTACATTATGGTCACCGAAGGTCAGCTAACACGCAAAGGCTGAAACAGTTAGCATTACATTATGGTCACCGAAGGTCAGCTAACACGCAAAGATTGAAACAGTTAGCATTACATTATGGTCACCGAAGGTCAGCTAACACGCAAAGGCTGAAACAGTTAGCATTACATTATGGTCACCGAAGGTCAGCTAACACGCAAAGGCTGAAACAGTTAGCATTACATTATGGTCACCGAAGGTCAGCTAACACGCAAAGCATTGAAACAGTTAGCATTACATTATGGTCACCGAAGGTCAGCTAACACGCAAAGGCTGAAACAGTTAGCATTACATTATGGTCACCGAAGGTCAGCTAACACGCAAAGGCTGAAACAGTTAGCATTACATTATGGTCACCGAAGGTCAGCTAACACGCAAAGGCTGAAACAGTTAGCATTACATTATGGTCACCGAAGGTCAGCTAACACGCAAAGGCTGAAACAGTTAGCATTACATTATGGTCACCGAAGGTCAGCTAACACGCAAAGGCTGAAACAGTTAGCATTACATTATGGTCACCGAAGGTCAGCTAACACGCAAAGATTGAAACAGTTAGCATTACATTATGGTCACCGAAGGTCAGCTAACACGCAAAGGCTGAAACAGTTAGCATTGCATTATGGTCACCGAAGGTCAGCTAACACGCAAAGGCTGAAACAGTTAGCATTACATTATGGTCACCGAAGGTCAGCTAACACGCAAAGGCTGAAACAGTTAGCATTACATTATGGTCACCGAAGGTCAGCTAACACGCAAAGGCTGAAACAGTTAGCATTACATTATGGTCACCGAAGGTCAGCTAACACGCAAAGGCTGAAACAGTTAGCATTACATTATGGTCACCGAAGGTCAGCTAACACGCAAAGGCTGAAACAGTTAGCATTACATTATGGTCACCGAAGGTCAGCTAACACGCAAAGCTTGAAACAGTTAGCATTACATTATGGTCACCGAAGGTCAGCTAACACGCAAAGGCTGAAACAGTTAGCATTACATTATGGTCACCGAAGGTCAGCTAACACGCAAAGGCTGAAACAGTTAGCATTACATTATGGTCACCGAAGGTCAGCTAACACGCAAAGGCTGAAACAGTTAGCATTACATTATGGTCACCGAAGGTCAGCTAACACGCAAAGGCTGAAACAGTTAGCATTACATTATGGTCACCGAAGGTCAGCTAACACGCAAAGGCTGAAACAGTTAGCATTACATTATGGTCACCGAAGGTCAGCTAACACGCAAAGGCTGAAACAGTTAGCATTACATTATGGTCACCGAAGGTCAGCTAACACGCAAAGGCTGAAACAGTTAGCATTACATTATGGTCACCGAAGGTCAGCTAACACGCAAAGGCTGAAACAGTTAGCATTACATTATGGTCACCGAAGGTCAGCTAACACGCAAAGGCTGAAACAGTTAGCATTACATTATGGTCACCGAAGGTCAGCTAACACGCAAAGGCTGAAACAGTTAGCATTACATTATGGTCACCGAAGGTCAGCTAACACGCAAAGGCTGAAACAGTTAGCATTACATTATGGTCACCGAAGGTCAGCTACACAAACGCTGAAAAAGCATTGAATGGTCACCGAAGGTCAGCTAACAGGCTGAAACAGTTAGCATTACGCAAAGATTGAAACATTATGGTCACCGAAGGTCAGCTAACACGCAAAGGCTGAAACAGTTAGCATTACATTATGGTCACCGAAGGTCAGCTAACACGCAAAGGCTGAAACAGTTAGCATTACATTATGGTCACCGAAGGTCAGCTAACACGCAAAGGCTGAAACAGTTAGCATTACATTATGGTCACCGAAGGTCAGCTAACACGCAAAGGCTGAAACAGTTAGCATTACATTATGGTCACCGAAGGTCAGCTAACACGCAAAGGCTGAAACAGTTAGCATTACATTATGGTCACCGAAGGTCAGCTAACACGCAAAGGCTGAAACAGTTAGCATTACATTATGGTCACCGAAGGTCAGCTAACACGCAAAGGCTGAAACAGTTAGCATTACATTATGGTCACCGAAGGTCAGCTAACACGCAAAGGCTGAAACAGTTAGCATTACATTATGGTCACCGAAGGTCAGCTAACACGCAAAGGCTGAAACAGTTAGCATTACATTATGGTCACCGAAGGTCAGCTAACACGCAAAGGCTGAAACAGTTAGCATTACATTATGGTCACCGAAGGTCAGCTAACACGCAAAGGCTGAAACAGTTAGCATTACATTATGGTCACCGAAGGTCAGCTAACACGCAAAGGCTGAAACAGTTAGCATTACATTATGGTCACCGAAGGTCAGCTAACACGCAAAGCTTGAAACAGTTAGCATTACATTATGGTCACCGAAGGTCAGCTAACACGCAAAGGCTGAAACAGTTAGCATTACATTATGGTCACCGAAGGTCAGCTAACACGCAAAGGCTGAAACAGTTAGCATTATATTATGGTCACCGAAGGTCAGCTAACACGCAAAGGCTGAAACAGTTAGCATTATATTATGGTCACCGAAGGTCAGCTAACACGCAAAGGCTGAAACAGTTAGCATTACATTATGGTCACCGAAGGTCAGCTAACACGCAAAGGCTGAAACAGTTAGCATTACATTATGGTCACCGAAGGTCAGCTAACACGCAAAGGCATTGAAACAGTTAGCATTACATTATGGTCACCGAAGGTCAGCTAACACGCAAAGGCTGAAACAGTTAGCATTACATTATGGTCACCGAAGGTCAGCTAACACGCAAAGGCTGAAACAGTTAGCATTACATTATGGTCACCGAAGGTCAGCTAACACGCAAAGGCTGAAACAGTTAGCATTATATTATGGTCACCGAAGGTCAGCTAACACGCAAAGGCTGAAACAGTTAGCATTACATTATGGTCACCGAAGGTCAGCTAACACGCAAAGGCTGAAACAGTTAGCATTACATTATGGTCACCGAAGGTCAGCTAACACGCAAAGCTTGAAACAGTTAGCATTACATTATGGTCACCGAAGGTCAGCTAACACGCAAAGGCTGAAACAGTTAGCATTACATTATGGTCACCGAAGGTCAGCTAACACGCAAAGGCTGAAACAGTTAGCATTACATTATGGTCACCGAAGGTCAGCTAACACGCAAAGGCTGAAACAGTTAGCATTACATTATGGTCACCGAAGGTCAGCACGCAAAGGCTGAAACAGTTAGCATTACATTATGGTCACCGAAGGTCAACTAACACGCAAAGGCTGAAACAGTTAGCATTACATTATGGTCACCGAAGGTCAGCTAACACGCAAAGGCTGAAACAGTTAGCATTACATTATGGTCACCGAAGGTCAGCTAACACGCAAAGGCTGAAACAGTTAGCATTATATTATGGTCACCGAAGGTCAGCTAACACGCAAAGGCTGAAACAGTTAGCATTATATTATGGTCACCGAAGGTCATACGAATAAGAATGTTTGTTCTTAAAAAACAACTGTGAATTGATTGTCCATTTCTGTAGAAAGTTAATTCTCACACGGCTCTTACTCTCACTTTACTACGAGCCAGAGGCTAAAGCTAGCAAAGTATAAGGTTACAACCTGCACACCACAATGAAAATAATCCTAAATGAACACACCCAGAAATACAACCACTCCTCTCAGATCAACGACACAAGGTGCTATCCTAATAGTTGTGGTGATGGTCAGAATGGTCACCATGATGAAGGCAGGTTAGTAGCTCAACGAAGCAAGGCTTCAAGGATTCAAGATTTTTGTGTATTCCAAAAGCCCCTTGGGGGTACACGGAAAATGTGAAAACAAAACAAACTAAACTAATTAACGAACCAACTCAAAAATAAAAGAGCATAAGAGCAGGAATAAAGCAGACTGATGGTGCATACTGGCTTTCACGTGCTAAGAATGATGGTGCCGTCTGGCACATCACATTTCTACACCATAAGCATAGTTCTAACAACAAGTTAGAAGGCATCCAGCGAAGGGCAGCCAGGTTCATCAAGCGCGATTACCGGTCCCGCAACCCAGGCTGTGTCACTGCCATGCTTCAAGACCTCAACCTGCCCCCGTTGCAAGAAAGGAGAAGGCAACAACGTTTAACCTTTCTATATAAGATCATAGAAGGGCACCTACCTAGCATTGAGGCAGAAAGATGCCTAACATCTGCAAAAAAAAAGAAAGACTCATCAGACCAACAAGATCGGAAAACCACGAAAACAAAAACATTGTCGAGCAATTCGCAAGAAACAACGGGCGCTGCTACAACATCCAGCACTAAAAAACAACTGTGTTCAAAACAGCTTCTTTCCCAGAACAACCAGGGAATGGAATGCTCTCAACGACAGTGTTGTTTCAGCTTGGTCGGTGGAGGCTTTTAAGAACCTCCTCCACCAGACCCCCAACCAGATGTAAACAACACCCTTCCACCCCCTTCCCCCAATCCCCACCCCTCACCCCATTCTCACCCATTTTCCTCCACCCCCACCCCATCGACAGAGCAACAAGATATACGGAAATGCCTGAAGAAGGAGGAAGACAGAAAAAGACCAAGAGAAAAAAGAATGGGGAATGAAAGATCAAGAAAGGAAAACAACAGAAACATAAAGAAACAGAAGCATAACATGGGGAAACAAGAACTGACCTCCGTGGTGATGATGGCAGGGGCAAAAGAGACCAACATACCAGGCTTCAGGATACCAGTCTCCACACGACCCACCGGCACTGTGCCGATACCTGGAATATATGATCATCATCATCATCATCATCATCATCATCACCATCATCATCATCATCATCATCATCACCATCATCATCACCATCATCATCATCATCATCATCATCATCATCATCATCACCACCACCACCACCATCATCATCGTCATCATCATCATCACCATCATCTTCATCACCACCACCACCACCACCACCACCACCATCATCATCGTCATCATCATCATCATCATCACCATCATCATCATCACCACCATCGTCATCATCATCATCACCATCATCAATGGCAAATTTATATGCGAGGTACTTGATTATTTTATACATCTTTCTTTGGATTTCTTGATTGCTTTTTTAATGGTTACCATTGCATGCATAACGGATGTTCTACAACTCTCTAATTTCAATTAATTGAAACCCAAGGTCGCCCACCCCTGGAAATCGTCGTGTCGGAGAGATAAGTGGGTGTATGACCAACACGACGATTTCCAGGGGTGGGCGACCTTGGGTTTCAATTAATTGAAATTAGAGAGTTGTAGAACATCCGTTATGCATGCAATGGTAACCATTAAAAAAGCATTCAAGAAATCCAAAGAAAGATGTATAAAATAATCAGGTACCTCGCATATAAATTTGCCATTGACTAGAAACAGGAAGGGAAGCATTTTTCTTTGATTTTATTTCATGGTGGAGACGTGTTCACCAACAAATCCTTCATTTCCAATACAGTATTTATGTCTTACCACAGAGCATTAGCTGTGTAACTAGTATGCAAGTAACAAAAAGCCTAAATTATGTACTGAAAGGATCTAAACACTGGACATCTTAACCTGAGCAAGAATGGTTTCCTTCACAAGCACGAAGCTCATCCACACAGTAATCAACCTCTCATTCAGTGTAGAAGAGTTCAAACGCCAACAAAAAAGCAATTAAAAACAAAAATCAGTACAACTACATTAGAAAATGATTCCCCCAAAATTAGATGTCTTAGTGTCTTTAAAATGAACAGTTTTTCAAATACGAATTCTGCAGTGGTCCTCACCTCCAATCTTGTAGACGTCCTGCAGAGGCAGCCTGAGGGGTTTGTCCGTGGGTCTCTTTGGAGGCAGGATGGCGTCCAGGGCTTCCAGCAAGGTCTTGCCGCTGGCGTTGCCCTCTTTTCGCTCAATGGCCCAGCCCTTGAACCAGGGCATCTTGCTACTGGTCTCCAGCATGTTGTCCCCATGTCAGCCGGAGATGGGTACGAAGGCTACCGTCTTGGGGTTGTAGCCCACCTTTTTGATGTAGCTGCTCACCTCCTTCTGGATCTCTTGATAGCGGGCCTGTTGGCCAACATGTCAAACAGCAGGTTTTACTTTTTGCCTTGGCAAATCCATCACACATGGAACTGACTTGCACAAATCAAACAACAATAACAAACAAATCTGTAAACCTATTACATTATTGTATAAAACCATCAAATACTTTAATTGCCATGTCTTACAAGCAAGTGACGCTATCACAGCATCAGAGAAAAGCAATCTAAACTAGAGGATTCTGATATTGTCAGTTTGCTAGAATATCAATAATAAAACTTGAATCTGTTATAGATAAATCCTTCAAATGTCCAGACAATAAAGGCAGGTTCAAACTTAATAAATAAGGTTTGAAAGTTTGAAGTCCAAACTGAATAAATAAACTACTGACATTATCCAACAGAGCGTTTTAGCTGCGAATCACCTGTGTCCAAAGACATGATTTATTAGCTTTCTACATGATTTTCAAAGCATTATGCAATTCATTTAGGGGATGAAATGGAGGTGGGGCTTTAATTTCGCAATTGGGGAGGGTGGAGATTACCAATACCTAGCACTATAAGCTATAGGGGCCTAAACAGTGCCCTGAAAGCACCTAGAAACAGACTACACCCCCAAAAGAAAAATAATCCAAATCTATGTCATCATGTCAGGCAGTGTTTAATTGAAACTGCAGCCCTTTAATGCAGGAAGTAATCGTTATTCTTCAAAACAGAAATGTGGAGAAACAAGAGCGTTAAGACGCTATATCACCAGCTGCCTTTGCACATTTTCTACTTGATGTAGCGGGGCCTCTGCACGTTTTCTGCTTGACGCAACGGGGCCTTTGCACATTTTCTGCTTGATGCAGCGTGGCCTTTGCACATTTTCTGCTTGATGCAGCACATTTGCTCCAAAGACCTTGACCTTTGACCAATGACCTTTATTTTATAACATGGCCTAGATATTATAACCAGCTATGGACATGCAAATGTTGAAGGTCCTAGGTCCCTCCGTGCAAACATTATCGTGTTAACATGCATAGTTAGCATGCCTGTACTGTCTTTGTTCGGGATGGTAGTGCCTCGTGTTTTGATGGGGCTTCTTCTGAGATGACTTCATGAAGCATTTACTCGATCCTCGTAAACCTTTATATCCAGGCAATGAGGATTGACAATAGTGTTTAATTAATGGAAAATGGTGGGGGTAAAAAGGCCTAAATGTTTTGCATTTATTGGCTCTTGTGTGCAATTGAATCTTTGAAATTGTAAACGGTTTGGTAGGTTGTAGTGTGGCTGAGCCTCTATCGTTTACATTTGATACAAAATGTCTGTTGCTTCAAAGAGAAATGAAAAGTGATTTCTTGCTAAGGGATGAGGTGGCGTTTTGCCCCACCTTACCATAGATACAAAATGATTTCTTGCTTAGGGAGGAAGGGGCGTTTTGCCCCACCTTACCTTACACTATGGCTACCTTTCCCATTTCCCTTTAAATAACCAGTTGAGGCAGAAAGCCCCCTACCTCAGAGTAGGGCGGTTCGGTGTTGTCCATCTTGTTGACGCCCACAATCAGCTGCTTCACCCCCAGTGTGTAGGCCAGCAGGGCGTGCTCCCGGGTCTGACCCTCCTTGGAGATGCCAGCCTCAAACTCCCCCACACCCGCTGCCACGATCAGCACGGCACAGTCCGCCTGTAGATCAATGATGATGATAACATTGATGATATTGATAGGAATGACAACACAATGGTCTGACCCTCCTTGGAGATGCTGCCTCAAACTCCCCCACACCCGCCGCCACAATCAGCACGGCACAGTCCGCCTGGTCAACAACAGTGATGACAATCATCACAATGATAATATTGGCTACGATCATAACAACTGGTCATAATCATCTTAATGATAATATTGACTATGATAATGACAACGGTGATCATAATCATCACAATGATAATATGGGCTACGATAATGGCAACTGGTTATAATCATCTTAATGATAACATTGACTATAATAATGACAACTGGTCATAATAATCTTAATGATAACATTGACTAGGATAATGACAACTGGTCATAATCATCTTAATGATAACATTGACTAGGATAATGACAACTGGTCATAATCACCACAATGATAATATTGACTATGATAATGACAACTGGTCATAATCACCACAATGATAATATTGACTATGATAATGACAACTGGTTATAATCATCTTAATGATAATATTGACTAGGATAATGACAACAGTGATCATAATTACCACACTTATAGTGATAATAATGACTAGGGTAATGAACTTACCTGCCTCTAATTTCCCAACACCGCTAACACCACGATCGGCATGGCCCAGTCGTCTGGTGTGACAGGCAGTGATCAACATGAGGGGCTACATTGACATTACAGTACTGTCTTCAATGGAGCAAAAGACTGGTCGAGAAAATTCCATACGCAGCTCATGAGAAGACCAGTCTGCATGGGTTCACTCGACAGACGATGGTGGTGACGTTGTCATTAAAGAATGGTTGACAAACCACAGTAATAAGCAACACATGAGAATTACATTTTTCATTCAAGAAACTCAAATCAGAACTCTCGATTAGAGGCTGAGGAGACCAAGCTACAAAGTATAAATTTGGAAAACGTGCTGCACATCCTCCTCCATTGTTTCCAACACCTAACAGTACAGACTGTCCCACCAGTGAGCCACATCCTCCTCCATTGTTTACAACACATAACAGCACAGACTGCCCCACCAGTGAGCCACATCCTCCTCCATTGTTTACAACACCTAACAGCACAGACTGTCCCACCAGTGAGCCACATCCTCCTCCATTGTTTCCAACACCTAACAGCACAGACTGCCCCACCAGTGAGCCACATCCTCCTCCATTGTTTCCAACACCTAACAGCACAGACTGTCCCACCAGTGAGCCACATCCTCCTCCATTGTTTCCAACACCTAACAGCACAGACTGTCCCACCAGTGAGCCACATCCTCCTCCATTGTTTCAAACGAGTTCGTGTCACCTGTGAATATCATGCTACCTCTCGTGATCCAGAGTTCGTGTCGCCTCTGAGGATCATGCTACCTCTCGTGATCCAGAGATCATGCTACCTCTCGTGATCCAGAGATCATGCTACCTCTCATGATCCAGAGATCATGCTACCTGTGAAGATCATGTTACCTCTCATGATCCAGAAATCATGCTACCTCCAGATCATGCTACCTCTCATGATCCAGAGATCATGCTACCTCTCGTGATCCAGAGATCATGCTACCTATCATAATCCAGAGATCATGCTACCTCTCATGATCCAGAGTTCATGTCGCCTGTGATGATCATGCTACCTCTCATGATCCAGAGTTCATGTCGCCTGTGATGATCATGCTACCTCCCATGATCCAGAGTTCATGTTACCTGTGAAGACCATGTTATCGCTCATGATCCAGAGATCATGTTATCACTCATAATCCAGAGTTCGTGTCGCCTGTGATGGTCATGCTACCTCTCATGATCCAGAGATCATGCTACCTCTCATGATCCAGAGTTCGTGTAGCCTGTGATGATCATGCTACATCTCATGATCCAGAGTTCGTGTCGCCTCTGAGGATCATGCTACCTCTCGTGATCCAGAGATCATGCTACCTCTCATGATCCAGAGATCATGTTACCTCTCATGATCCAGAGATCATGCTACCTGTGAAGATCATGTTGCCTCTCATGATCCAGAGATCATGCTACCTGTGAAGATCATGTTGCCTGTGAAGATCATGTTGCCTCTCATGATCCAGAGATCATGTTGCCTGTGAAGATCATGTTGCCTCTCATGATCCAGAGATCATGCTACCTGTGAAGATCATGTTGCCTGTGAAGATCATGTTGCCTCTCATGATCCAGAGATCATGTTGCCTGTGAAGATCATGTTACCTGTGAAGATCATGTTACCTCTCATGATCCAGAGATCATGTTGCCTGTGAAGATCATGTTACCTGTGAAGATCATGTTACCTCTCGTGATCCAGAGATCATGTTGCCTGTGAATATCATGTTGCCTGTGAAGATCATGTTGCCTCTCATGATCCAGAGATCATGTTGCCTGTGAAGATCATGTTGCCTCTCATGATCCAGAGATCATGTTGCCTGTGAAGATCATGTTACCTGTGAAGATCATGTTACCTCTCGTGATCCAGAGATCATGATCCTGTGAAGATCATGTTGCCTGTGAAGATCATGTTGCCTCTCATGATCCAGAGATCATGTTACCTGTGAAGATCATGTTACCTCTCATGATCCAGAGATCATGTTACCTGTGAAGATCATGTTACCTCTCGTGATCCAGAGATCATGTTACCTGTGAAGATCATGTTACCTCTCGTGATCCAGAGATCATGTTACCTCTCATGATCCAGAGATCATGTTACCTGTGAAGATCATGTTGCCTGTGAAGATCATGTTGCCTCTCATGATCCAGAGATCATGCTACCTGTGAAGATCATGTTACCTCTCGTGATCCAGAGATCATGTTACCTCTCGTGATCCAGAGATCATGTTACCTGTGAAGATCATGTTGCCTCTCGTGATCCAGAGATCATGTTACCTCTCATGATCCAGAGATCATGTTACCTGTGAAGATCATGTTACCTCTCATGATCCAGAGATCATGTTACCTGTGAGATCATGTTACCTCTCATGATCCAGAGATCATGTTACCTGTGAAGATCATGTTGCCTCTCATGATCCAGAGATCATGTTACCTCTCATGATCCAGAGATCATGTTACCTGTGAAGATCATGTTACCTCTCATGATCCAGAGATCATGTTACCTGTGAAGATCATGTTGCCTCTCATGATCCAGAGATGATGTTACCTGTGAGGATCATGTTACTATTCATGAACACTGTGTTACCTGAGAAGTTCCGGTGATCATGTTCTTGATGAAGTCGCGGTGGCCGGGGGCGTCAATGATGGTGACGTAGTACTTGGGGGTCTGGAACTTCCACAGGGCGATGTCGATGGTGATGCCTCGCTCACGCTCAGCCTTCAGCTTGTCCAGAACCCAGGCGTACTTGAAGGAACCCTTGCCCATCTGAACCATGCAAAGTCATATGTATGTCATTTTATGCATGTAAGAAACATCTGTCCAGAACCCAGGCGTACTTCAAGGAACCCTTGCCCATCTGGGACAACACCAGGGAAAGCTTTGTGCAAACCATATCTTAACTTTCCAGAGCATTATATTAGAACAGTCTGTCCAGAACCCAGGCGTACTTGAAGGAACCCTTACCCATCTGGGACAACACCAGGGAAAGCTTTGTGCAAACCATATCTTAATTTTCCAGAGCATTATATTAGAACAGTCTGTCCAGAACCCAGGCGTACTTCAAGGAACCCTTACCCATCTGGGACAACACCAGGGAAAGCTTATGTGCAGAATATATCTCAACTTTCCATGGAAATGCATTATACATGTATACACGCTAACCATTCCTCAAGGCTACAGCATTCCTAGTCAAGAGGCCTGCACGTGTCTGTCAGTCTGAATGTCAGGGGCAGTCAGAAAGCACTATAATGTCTACACCGAGCACTCACCTCTTGGGCTTCTTTCTCAAACTTCTCGATGGTTCTCTTTTCGATGCCTCCACACTTGTAGATGAGGTGACCGGTGGTGGTGGACTTCCCGGAGTCCACATGGCCGATGACCACGATGTTGATGTGCTGCTTTTGTTTAGAATCTTGTTTTGGCCCCATTATTCTGTAAAAAAAAACAACCCACCACATTACGTCAATGAAATGACGAGGCAGAACAGAAATGACAAAACAAACCAACTAAAATGTTCGCCATTAATCAGACGTTTGTCATGCGGTACGTTGTCATTACTAAACATATCACAAAAAGTTAGGATCATTAAAAATAATGCAAAAAATAACTGTACGAAATTGTAGTGATAAGAATACAGAGAGGCATAAATTCCGAAAATGCGTTTTAAAAAAATCAACCTTTTCACCAATCTTTGTGAATATTTTAATATGTTATTTCATGTTCATTGTTACGTGTAATAACAGTAATTATATTCGTCCTGTCTACAAAATAAAGACACAAGCCGATTAGGTACAACATAAGTGTGACCCTGTGGTGTTTCAACAAGAGGTGATTGGAAATCGTCGTTGATTGCAGCCCAAACATGACTAATGTTGCTGAATTGTGGAAATGTTCATTCAGACTCTTCTTGTCTGTTGTTCTATACACTTTGATTCTTCCGTGAATGTGGCTTATGTGAAGAGAGATTAAGTTACAAAAAGACAGCATGTTTCCTTGAGTAGCAAAGTATGGTTATCTGCGAAGTTCTCTCTTGTATGCTTTGTCAGTTTCTGAGAGGTTCTCTCTCATATCGTCAAACGTAATGAAGTGAAACAGACTGTTAATAAAGTGAACTGTGTAACTGATAAACATTCAGTAAAAATTCAGCTGAGTGAAACCCGCCACTTGTTGTTTTGCGACTAAATCGGACAGTATGAAAAAGTCTTTTGTCTGGTTTTGGTACACTTCTGATACACGGCCTACAGCACCTGAAGCCAGTTTTAGCCAGGCATTTTCAGATTGTGGAACTACTTATCAGTCTTCCACGTTGTCCTTGAAGTGTTCTGGTGGTTTTTGCAGTGCTCTGGGACCGATCGTGGGGACGTCTTCGGTGGATGACCCTGACATGTCCTGGGCATTATCATGCTTAGAACACCAGGTCAAACTTTCTCAGAAACACTCCTTGTGAGTGTCCAATATTCCCTCAGTCAGTATACTGCTGAAAATGTCCATCTATGGCTCTGGTGACTTCTGTATGCGTTAGCCAGATCTCAGAGCCCCATAATCTGCTTTTCGATCATCTTTGTCAGGTCGTGGATTTTTGGAGGTGAATAATTAAAAAAAAGCTGACAACTGCATTTTTTATGGCCAACCTACCAGTTTCTCACATGCAAAACGTGAATCTCTATGCTCTCATTTTAACATTATTTTTAGCTTTTTGTGTTTTGGACCAAGTGAGCTGTGGCTAGATGCATGATGAGTGGCTCAAAAAATAGCTTTGACCCTAGTAGGGAGCAAATGTACTTCACAAACTTTTACCATTTTGCACGTTTTACCGAAATATCCACAATTTACTACAAGCAGAATTAATACCTCTCTGTTGCAGATATTCGAAAATAATTTCAGTAGATCTTGACTTCATTTTGAGCGGTAAATCCACGACAACATTATGGAAGAAGAACTCGACTGTTGACAAAATGAAGAAATCTCTCTTTCGTAACGCAACATACGAGAATATGTTATTTTACTGAGCTGCTTAATAACAGCCATTAGCTGCTGCACACCCCATACATCTTCACTCATGTATCTAATAAGAATCAAAAGATTCTGCTGGGAAGAGGGTATTAACATCTCCCAGAGAATTTCGGTAGTGCTGGCGCTTTGTTCTGACGGTTTGTTCAACGCCTCTGGTGCCTTTCTAGAAAGTGTGATACAAAGGGCCACCATGGACGGACACTACCGCCCTGCAGCCATGACTAATGAAGGTCAGTAGCAGGTCACCTTCCAGTTGTTACCAGAGACAACCGTGTGGCCATCATGGATGGACACTACCGCCCTGCAGCCATGACTAATGAAGGTCAGTAGCAGGTCACCGTCCAGTTGTTACCAGAGACAACCGTGTGGCCATCATGGACGGACACTACCGCCCTGCAGCCATGACTAATGAAGGTCAGTAGCAGGTCACCTTCCAGTTGTTACCAGAGACAACCGTGTGGCCATCATGGACGGACACTACCGCCCTGCAGCCATGACTAATGAAGGTCAGTAGCAGGTCACCTTCCAGTTGTTACCAGAGACGAACACTAACACCGTGCGGCCACCATGCATGGACCCTACCGCCCTGTAGCCATGACTAAAGAAGGGTAAAAGAAGGTCACCTTCCAGTTGTTACCAGAGACGAACACTAACACCGTGCGGCCACCATGCATGGACCCTACCGCCCTGCAGCCATGACTAAAGAAGGGTAAAAGCGGGTTGCCTTCCAGTTGTTACCAGAGACGAACAATCAAACCGTGTGGCCACCATGGACGGACACTACCGCCCTGCAGCCATGACTAAAGAAGGGTATAAAAGCAGATTGCCTTCCAGTTATTACCAGAGACGAACAATGAAACCGAGAGGCAAAGGCTCTATAAACCTTTGCATTTTCAGGATTCAAAATTCACGACGTTAGGGTCTCATGACTTGTACGTACACAGCCCTGGTTGGAGTTTTAAATGTCCCATCATTTTACATTCGTTTATAAGATCATGTAAGGCATTTGGAAAGCTATGCCGATGCTCCCTTTTCTTTGTTTCATAAATGAACTTTGAGCAACAAACGTAAGATTAATTGCAGTTTTTAAATACGTGGATTTGTTTATGCACGTAATATGCTATATCATCGAATGGAGGATTCGTGAATTCAATTACCCCGTTTTTTAAGCCAGTGCTCTTTTTTCCACTAGAAAGAAAGAGCTAAACATTTCCCTTTAACGTCAGTCTTTTTGGTGGTGAAAATGATGTTTTACGTCCTCTCGGTCACAGACACATATGGGACATTTGTAAATACAAAGATGGTGGGAACAATACTGGCTGCAATGCCCAGAGGCAGTGCAACACCAGTAAAGTCCCGAGTCAGTTTTAACAATATAGATAGGTGTAGCGGTAACCATGCCTCGGTTAAACCTCATCGGCTATGGTACCGCCACATGATGTACAATGAAGTCTAAGAATGCACGTCAGTCTTTTTGTTAATATAGCATTTAATATACGTCAAACTTTAAAATAACGACCATAAAATTATTAGTGACCTAAATCAATTTTGTTTTTCCTACA
>CM065680.1:103953195-103970695 GCA_017654935.2 Phymorhynchus buccinoides | reverse complement strand
TAAATCAAGAAACCAGACTGAAAACTGACACAAGGAGGGATGCCGGGTAGGGGGAAGTCACGTTTGTCATTTCTCTACCTTTCATAACGTGGCAATTTTAAATTAACCAAATGCTATTATTTCGTACAATGAGAGCCAGAAGCTACTAACACAAACAGACAAGACACGGTATGAAATATTGGGACAACATTTCGGAACATACAAATACATAGGCCTACTGTTTGCTTTGTGTCTTTCTGTTCTCTCTGCCTCGAAGGCTTTGAGTTTGAATGAGGCCTTGAGTCTGCTAAGCTATCGAGGATCCACCATGCCAAGGGACCTAACTCTGCACGGTTGCTAGGCCGCCATGACTGTGTTTTGAAGACCCAGTGAACATGGCGGGTGTCACTGGTAAAGAACAGTGATAAAGAACAGTCTTCTTAGTCTTGCTGTTAAATACTGGTTTGGAACGAGGTAAAGTACACTTCAAGAGTTTTCGTATACTGCTTTTGTTATCTGCTAATGATTGGCATATCACTTTATCAGACTAGGGAGTCTCAGTCTGCAAATATTTGTATTATAATTCTTATTCTACCCCCCTTTTAAAAGTATTTATTTGAATTCAGTTCATTTGTTTTCTTCTTATTTCTTTGGTGACCTGGCGCTGCGCGTGACCTTCGTTTTCTTTCTTTTTTCAATATCGGCAAAATCTTGAACTTGATGGCCGATTGACGAGAAGAAGAAATCTCATGAAGAACTTAGTTGAAGAAGTAATATTTTCAAAGTTAAGCTGATGTATGGTTGTATCATTGACTGTATCAGTGTATGTTAACCTAGTTAGTCACTAAGTGTAGCTAATTCGGTAGCCTAAGACAAGTGTAATCTAACTACACTTCCTAACTTAGCTAACTCCTCTTCTTCTTCTTCTTCTGCTTCTCTGTGCCCAAACGTGGCACTACACATGTGTTTCTTCCAGTTGACCGACGTTTTGGTGATGCAAAACACTGGAAAAAGGACTTGCCTTGAAAATTAACAACAAGCAACTTTAGAAAGTCAAGGTACAGGCTTCCAAAGCAGTGACACACCCCCTCCTAGAGTACGCCAGTCCAGTCTGGGACCCCCACAGCAAGGGCAGCATTGACGCCATTGAAAAAGTTCAAAGCCGAGCTGCAAGATGGGTGGCCCAAGACTACCATCAGTCTACAAGATCAGCAGACCTCATCAAGAACTTAAAATGGCCTCTCCTGCAGACTTGACGAACTGAAATCTGCCTCACTACTTTCTACAAATTTCATACAGGGCTTCTCACTATCAACTCTAAGCACCTTCCTACAAACTCTGCAGAAGAAAAGTCTCCATCAGTCCCACTCAGCATCATATGACATCCCCAGCCATAGAACTCAGTACAGAAAATGCACGTTCTTTCCCCGCACTATCCCTCAGTGGAACAGTTTCTCCAAGCAAGTTGCCTCCAATCAGTCATTGGAGGCATTCAAAGCAGCCCTCCATAAACACCTCCATCAAACTACCCCATGGGGAGGTGGCCATCAACACGCCACACAGGCCAGTCCTTCAACCACCTTCCAGATTAACAAGACGGACTCATGCTGCAGCCTACTTGCTTCCTGCCTGCAGAACCAACTACAGGAAGTATTCATTTTTCCTGAGGGCTGTGTGTGAGTGGAACAGTCTTCCACCTGAAGTGATTTCATCTGCCTCGGTGGAGGACTTTAAATCCCAGATATATTATAATCCCCAGCCGCCACCGTTCCCCCTTCCCTCCTCTAAATTAGGGAAGGCTGGAAAGAGGGGGGGGGGGGTAAACTTTTTTGTACGCCCCTTCTGACTAGTTCGGTAGTTGTGTGGGTTTTTTTTATTTGGTTGAGGGTTTTTTTTAGAGTGAGGAGGGGGTGTAACTTATTTATTAAGACATTTTTTTAATAGCGCTTAGCCTTTCAGCTCACAATGAAAAAACACATGCTTTTTCTATTTGATTTTTTTGTCGAAGGACTAACAAAGAAAACCAAGCCACCTACCAGCCATGCCTACGGCGGAACCTGTCCACTCGGTGACCTACTCGGCCTCCCTGCAGCGGTCCGGCCCCAAAGGAGATGCTGCCAGCCCCACGGGCATCTCGCCCACGCAGACGGACAAGCGGGTAGTGAACGGCCTGGAGGTGGTCCGCCAGCTGGTCTTCTCCGGCTGGGAGCCAGGGAAGGAGTACACCAGGAACATCGTGCTGAAGAACGTGTCCGTCAAGACCCAGAAGATCAAATTCAGGTCAGTCTCTATAGGGTCAGGTCAGTCTCTATAGGGTCAGGTCAGCACAACTGCCTGTCTCTTTTAACCCTTTCGCCGCCAGACATTTTTCAGCCAAAATATTCCATTAATTTTACCTGGGTAGAGAAAAGTCTTATCTGCAATATTCAGAATTTCTTTGTGACATGGTTAACATCAGGCCTATCCCTACCTCACAAAATTATAAAGAAAATAGGGTCTTTGGATAACAGACCCTGATTTGATGCCTTTTAGTAACATGGTTGTTAAACCATTGTGGTGCATAAATGCGACATTGGCGGTGAAAGGGCTGAAATGCATTGGTGCACCAAGGAAGGAAAAATACTGCAACAAACTGTCCTCAAACAAGAAAATCAGTAGGACAAACTGTCCCGGCTCTTGCAGTAATCAACAGGACAAAGTCTACAATTGTCAACTTTCAATAAGACATTTGTCCTGACAGGATGGAAGACAATAGGACATTGTCACTTTATAATGCTATGTCCTATGATCTGGGCCTCGGGACATCACTGAACATTTATTCCCTTATCCGTCACTCATACTAAGACTCGAAAAACATTACAACAGGATAGGACTCAATCTCAAGAGTTATTGTTGCTCTTTGTGATTCCCTGGCATTTTTCCAGAGTTAGCGTTCTTTATGTTTCACTGGAGTTGGATGTTTGGGAGATGTGACACAATAATAGGCGTGTGACGGTTAGTCACCAATTCCTGTAGACTTTCATATTAATATAGAAAAACATTCAGGATTTTTCTCTTCTTGAACTGTCCAGCCATCATGACTGAAAGGGTTATATTTGACAAAAATGGTATTTTTTTCTAGTCACAGTTAAATATGATTTTCTACAGTAATGGAAAATCATGGTACAGTTTTAGGTCTCTTGTGGAAGACTATGACTATCAAACGAGGGGGCCTTGGCACCGGCTCTGGTGCTACAGCCAAAGGGATGGGTTGGCCTTTGGGGACCTTCCCCAATGCCAGCAATCCTCAAATCTCTTTGGCCGAGAGAGTGGGGATGTACCCTGGGCAAGGTATCTCCACTATAAACAAATTCTAGTCCTGCCCGCCGGAATAGCATCTGCCCCCTGTGCTATCTGGCAGTGATGGTCGGAAACGGCTATGGCATGTATACATAGTCACAGAACCAAGTCTCTGTGAAATTTGGCCTGCTCCGATTGTGTGTGACCTTCAGACCTTATAGAGAAAGTGAAATATGATGACTGTATTGTGTTCACCTCCAAGGTGTGTGTGTGCGTGTGTGTGTGTGTGTGTGTGTGTGTGTGTGTGTGTGTGTACACGTGTGTGCGTTTGTGTGTGTGTGTGTGTGTGTGTGTGTGACCTTCACCTATAGAGAAAGTGAAATATGATGACTGTATTGTGTTCACCTCCAAGGTGTGTGTCACTATGTGTGTGACCTTCAGACCTATAGAGAAAGTGAAATATGATGACTGTATTGTGTTCACCTCCAAGGTGTGTGTCACTATGTGTGTGACCTTCAGACCTATAGAGAAAGTGAAATATGATGACTGTATTGTGTTCACCTCCAAGGTGTGTATGTGTCACTATGTGTGTGACCTTCAGACCTCTGCAGAAAGGGAAATATGATGACGCCATTTTCTTTACTTCCAAGGTATGTGTGGTGTATGTGTGTGTGTCTGTTTGTCTGTCTGTTGTGTGACCTTTGGACCTCTGAAGAAAGTGAAATATGATGACACCATTGTTTTCATCTCTATGGTGTGTGTGTGTGTGTGTGTGTGTGAAAATTGCTTGTTAACAATTCCAGTGTATGCCGTGCTGCTTAACTGACTTGACTCATGACATGACAAATGAACAATTAATAAGCAGATCAATGAATTAAGCAATGAATGAACGTATTATGATTTGTTGTGTGTGTCAAACAGGATGGTCAGTTTAAAGTTCCCTTGCATGCGGTGTTGCCCAAGACTGCTGTCAGTGTGCCGGACACCCTGGACTTTATGATGTGCGCCGCCCGCGACACTGCCACTGTCACCTTCACTGTCGTCAATACTGGGTGAGAGACGGAGAGACAGAAAGAAAAAGAGACAGAGACAGAAAGAAAGAGAAACAAAGAGAAAAAGAAAAGAAAAAAGACTAGATGAGATGTGTGTGTGTGTGTGTTCTTTACTTCCAAGGTGGGTGTGGTGTGCGGAATCTCTTTCAACGTTTAAAAAGCATTGAAAACTGTCAGTGACAAATGCCTTTGACTTCTCTGTGCAGGGACTTGGACACGACAGTAGAGTGGCAGGCCGTGGAGCCTTTCACCATCGAGCCATCAGACGCCTTCCTCAAATATGGAGCAACTTGCACCTTCACCGCTACCTTCAGACCAGAGGTTAGCTGGCCTGTTTTGGTCCTCTTGGAAGAAATATTAACCCCTTTACTGCCAGAGAAAAAATTAGATTAACCTCTTCACTGCGCTGTTGACGAACGCTGTTCGTCACACTGGTCGTCACAGAATCCGCTGTGAGCAATGCTCTGTTGACGATCGTCGTTCGTCATGATTCAATGCTTTCTCTGCATTGGCGAAAATCCTTCTTTCTAAGGTTTAATAGGCTCCCTTTACAACTCTCCTACCCCGCTGTAGGTTTCTTCTGGTGGTTCGTTCATTAGGAGGGGGGGTGGCCCAGATGTGTGTGTGTGTGTGTGTGTGTGTGTGCATGTATGTGTGTGTGTGGGGGGGGGGAGGGGTGTGTGTGTTAGTATGTGTGTGTGAGTGTGTGTGTGTATAAGCAAAAGAAAACCACTGGCGTGATTTTGTGTGTGTCTGAAAATTTCCTTAGCATAGCTTATAGCAAAACATGATAGCAGCGAAAGGGTTAAAAAAAATTAAAAATTGAGGGGTGGGGTATAAAATAAAAAAGAGACGTGTTAAATTCAGTGTGGTGAAATGCTTTCCTGCTGATGAAACAAAAACCAGTATTCCAGAGTTGTGACATCATCAATGACATCATAATGCTGGTATTATTGGACGGGGGGGGGGGGGGGGGGGGGGGGGGGGGCTGGCAAGGAAGGGGTTAAATTATTAACCAGTGTATACTAAAGTTGTACTTTTATCAAAACTTCATTTGTTATTAACCAGTGTATACTAAAGTTGTACTTTTATCAAAACTTCATTTGTTATTAACCAGTGTATACTAAAGTTGTACTTTTATCAAAACTTCATTTGTTATTAACCAGTGTATACTAAAGTTGTACTTTTATCAAAACTTCATTTGTTATTAACCAGTGTATACTAAAGTTGTACTTTTATCAAAACTTCATTTGTTATTAACCAGTGTATACTAAAGTTGTACTTTTATCAAAACTTCATTTGTTATTAACCAGTGTATACTAAAGTTGTACTTTTATCAAAACGGAGATAGTTTAGAGTCGCATGAGAAAATTGAAGCTTCATTTGTTATTCACACTGTTTATAATCAAGTTCTTGGTGTGTGTGTGTGTGTGTTCACAGATGGCGACTGTGTATGAGCTGGACGCAGTGTGTTTGTTCGGCATGGACAAAAAGCAGCAGGTGTCCGTCACCATGAAGGGCATAGGTCAGTGCTCTTCTCGTCTTGCTTTTCTGCAAAGAATGAACAGGATATCAAAATGATTGACCAAAGTTGAAGTTAAAATACATTGAATCTCCCGGTGTAGAAAACTTATACTGTATGTTATGGACGAAAAGGCAGAACAGGCTCCATTGAACTCCACCGAAGTGACTCTGCAGCAGTGCAGTGTCTCCTCTGGTGGTTGCCTCTTGATAAACAAACACAGATTTACTCCCTGGGGGTTGCTGGTTTTGGATTTGGCGACCTGACAATCCAGGGTGTGGCTGTGAGTTAGGAGTGGCATGGGAGCAATGCCTCTGTACAACCCAGAAAAGTTGAGACTGAAACGAAAAATAAATCTGTAGTACCACCAACTTCTGGTGCTGCCCGGTAAAGCGCCCAACAATCTGGATCAGGATAGCCCATGTATATTAACCCCTTCACTGATGGAGAAGACTTGATTAGCTATCTTCTTAACCCTTTCAACGCCAGCCATTTTTCAGCCAAAACTTTCCATTAAACTTATCTGGGTAGAGAAAAGATTTCATCTGCAATATTGGGGATTCCTTTGTGACATGCATACAATAGGGCCTATCCTTGCCATTGGATAACAGACCCTATTTTGATGCCTTTCAGTGACATGGGTGTTAAATAGTTGTGGTGCCAAGAGGCGACAGTGGCGATGAAAGGGTTTATTATTATAAAAAGGAAAACAGACCTGTTAGGCTCAATCTGATCAAACGGTCTACAGTTATATCTTTCCTGACTTGTCTAAAGCAACAACAAAAACCATTCCAGGGCTAAGACAAAAAAGTGATGACATCATCAATGACATCACACATTCCCGTGGGGTTAATAACCAGTCTGTATTGTAATGATTGATGATTTCCAGGTAAGTACCCCCACCTGTTGGTGTTGTCCAGCAATAATCTGAGTCAGGATAACCTGTATGATTAATAATGTATCTACAGTTTGTAATGATTGATGATTTCCAGGTAAGTCCCCCCACCTGTTGGTGTTGTCCAGCAATAATCTGGGTCAGGATAACCTGTATGATTAATAATGTATCTACAGTTTGTAATGATTGATGATTTCCAGGTACGTACCCGCACCTGTTGGTGTTGTCCAGCAACCTGGGTCAGGATGACCAGTATAATTAATAATGATGTATCTACAGTTTGTAATGATTGATGATTTCCAGGTAAGTTGGTGTTGTCCAGCAACCTGGGTCAGGATGACCAGTATAATTATCTTAATAATGATAATGTATCTACAGTTTGTAATGATTGATGATTTCCAGGTAAGTACCCCCACCTGTTGGTGTCGTCCATTGGCAAGCCGTGCAGCAACCTGGGTCAGGACAACCTGGAGGCCATCATCAACTTCGGCCCGCTGCCGGTGGGCTCCAACAACACCAAGTGGGTGGAGCTGCACAACCTCTCTCCGGTCAGTACTACTTTGCTGTCGGTGTCGTTTCCATAGGTGGATTTAATTGAGGTTAAATCAGGCTCAGGCTGCTACAGATAGATGATTAGCATAAAGCTTTGACTGTGAGGAAACTGATCGATGTAGCCAGCAGTGGGTGGATGCCTCATGCCTCTGTCTGGGGAGCCTGACTGTGAGGAAACTGATCAATGTAGCCAGCAGTGGGTGGATGCCTCATGCCTCTGTCTGGGGAGCCTGACATGCCCTGCCATCCAAGAGTCTCTCCCTGCAGGGATAGGGGGAGGGGGAGGGGGTGTCTTTGTATGAATAGTTTCCCCATTCCCCATGATTACAAAAGATTACATTCACAACCACAGAGAGAGAGAGGGAGTGACAACAGTCATCAACATTAATAAATCAATAGCAATATCACAGGAAATATTGATAAATCATAAAAACAATAATTGGAACCAGAAATATGGGCTATGAAGACAGACTAAAAAGTATCTGGGAATATCTAGTTTGGAATACAGACATCTTAGAGGCGATCTGATTGAGGTGTATAAAGTTCTTACCAAGTTTTATGATCCTAACACAACTAAAACTTTACTAACTCTAACTGATGAGGAAAGAACACGAGGGCATAAAAACTACGGTAAATAACAGTCGTTCAGCTCAAAACGTTTTTACTAACAGAGTAATAACTGCATGGAACAATCTTTCTAATGAAACTCTAAATGCATCATCACTAAATATGTTCAAAAATCTTACTGACAAAAAAGTTAATACTATTATATACTCCACAAATTTGGAGAAAAAAAATTAAAGAAATCAATGCACAAAAAAGCCAAAGTAATTCACGCGCAAACATATATCAATCTACTTTAACCATACTGTACCAACACCTGAAACACTTGCATTCGCCTAACGCGACCTGGGACTATACCATAGCATATAGAAAAACGAAAGTAGCTCATGGCCTTGACCTCTAACCGGACATGGATGGGGAGTTATGCCCCCTTCCGGTCAACAGTGGCTAGGCCAATGAGCGTCCACCTTCTTCATTCTGGATTTACCAGAAAGAATACATATGGCAAAATATCTAGAGGGCAAAAGGCCTCAATGCGCCTACAGAGCCTAAACTGATATGGTGTGTTATTATTTCTGCATGTTATGTATTGTTTCAGGTGCGTGCTCCATTCCGCGTGGACCATGCGGGGGGCATCAACTACATCGACCGTGTGTTTGCCATTCCACAGCAGAATGGAGTGGTGCCACCCAATTCTTCCATCAGGATTCCGGTGAGTCCGCACTATTGTGCATCTTTCAATGAACGATCCTGTTCAGAGGACTGCACTTATCTCCCTGGGGCTGTTCAGAGGACTGCACTTATCTCCCTGGGGCTGTTCAGATGACTGCACTTATCTCCCTGGGGCTGTTCAGATGACTGCACTTATCTCCCTGGGGCTGTTCAGAGGACTGCACTTATCTCCCTGGGGCTGTTCAGATGACTGCACTTATCTCCCTGGGGCTATTCAGATGACTGCACTTATCTCCCTGGGGCTATTCAGATGACTGCACTTATCTCCCTGGGGCTGTTCAGAGGACTGCACTTATCTCCCTGGGGCTATTCAGATGACTGCACTTATCTCCCTGGGGCTATTCAGATGACTGCACTTATCTCCCTGGGGCTGTTCAGATGACTGCACTTATCTCCCTGGGGCTGTTCAGAGGACTGCACTTATCTCCCTGGGGCTATTCAGATGACTGCACTTATCTCCCTGGGGCTGTTCAGATGACTGCACTTATCTCCCTGGGGCTGTTCAGATGACTGCACTTATCTCCCTGGGGCTGTTCAGAGGACTGCACTTATCTCCCTGGGGCTGTTCAGAGGACTGCACTTATCTCCCTGGGGCTATTCAGATGACTGCACTTATCTCCCTGGGGCTGTTCAGATGACTGCACTTATCTCCCTGGGGCTGTTCAGATGACTGCACTTATCTCCCTGGGGCTGTTCAGAGGACTGCACTTATCTCCCTGGGGCTGTTCAGATGACTGCACTTATCTCCCTGGGGCTGTTCAGAGGACTGCACTTATCTCCCTGGGGCTGTTCAGAGGACTGCACTTATCTCCCTGGGGCTGTTCAGAGGACTGCACTTATCTCCCTGGGGCTGTTCAGATGACTGCACTTATCTCCCTGGGGCTGTTCAGATGACTGCACTTATCTCCCTGGGGCTGTTCAGATGACTGCACTTATCTCCCTGGGGCTGTTCAGAGGACTGCACTTATCTCCCTGGGGCTGTTCAGATGACTGCACTTATCTCCCTGGGGCTGTTCAGAGGACTGCACTTATCTCCCTGGGGCTGTTCAGATGACTGCACTTATCTCCCTGGGGCTGTTCAGATGACTGCACTTATCTCCCTGGGGCTGTTCAGATGACTGCACTTATCTCCCTGGGGCTGTTCAGATGACTGCACTTATCTCCCTGGGGCTGTTCAGATGACTGCACTTATCTCCCTGGGGCTGTTCAGAGGACTGCACTTATCTCCCTGGGGCTGTTCAGATGACTGCACTTATCTCCCTGGGGCTGTTCAGATGACTGCACTTATCTCCCTGGGGCTGTTCAGATGACTGCACTTATCTCCCTGGGGCTGTTCAGAGGACTGCACTTATCTCCCTGGGGCTGTTCAGATGACTGCACTTATCTCCCTGGGGCTGTTCAGATGACTGCACTTATCTCCCTGGGGCTGTTCAGATGACTGCACTTATCTCCCTGGGGCTGTTCAGATGACTGCACTTATCTCCCTGGGGCTGTTCAGATGACTGCACTTATCTCCCTGGGGCTGTTCAGAGGACTGCACTTATCTCCCTGGGGCTGTTCAGATGACTGCACTTATCTCCCTGGGGCTGTTCAGAGGACTGCACTTATCTCCCTGGGGCTGTTCAGATGACTGCACTTATCTCCCTGGGGCTGTTCAGATGACTGCACTTATCTCCCTGGGGCTGTTCAGATGACTGCACTTATCTCCCTGGGGCTGTTCAGATGACTGCACTTATCTCCCTGGGGCTGTTCAGATGACTGCACTTATCTCCCTGGGGCTGTTCAGATGACTGCACTTATCTCCCTGGGGCTGTTCAGATGACTGCACTTATCTCCCTGGGGCTGTTCAGAGGACTGCACTTATCTCCCTGGGGCTGTTCAGATGACTGCACTTATCTCCCTGGGGCTGTTCAGATGACTGCACTTATCTCCCTGGGGCTGTTCAGAGGACTGCACTTATCTCCCTGGGGCTGTTCAGATGACTGCACTTATCTCCCTGGGGCTGTTCAGAGGACTGCACTTATCTCCCTGGGGCTGTTCAGAGGACTGCACTTATCTCCCTGGGGCTGTTCAGAGGACTGCACTTATCTCCCTGGGGCTATTTTTGGACAAAAGCAAGGCAAGAGAGTGAATTCCAAAAACAGAAAAGGGATGCAACTTTGAAGGATGTTTGTAACATGATGCTTGAATGTTTCTTTGTCTCATTTAGTACAATGAATAATGCTACCGTATTTTGCAGACTATAACTTGTATACGGCAATTGTTTGGGATTGTTGTTGTTTTGGGGGAAGGGTGTGTGTGTGTGTGAAATGTTCTACACATAATTATATGCACATGCAGAGAGAGAGAGTATATTGTCCTTTTTTTCATTTTTGATATTCCACAGATCACCTTCAGCCCTAAAACTGGATACAACCACATTGACTACTTCTATGACTGTGAATTGGTTATTATGATATTGATATGACATGTATTATATTGATATGACATGTATTATGAGATATTGGTATGGCATGTCATGATGATGATGTATTGTACAGATCACCTTCAGCCCTAACACAGTGGACACCACCAGCATTGACTATTTCTATGTGGAGGCCATCGGCAACATCAGCAAGAGCGTCATCAAATGCATGGGCTCCTCCAAAGGTCAGTCTTTCACTTCATCATCTCTTCAGCTTTTCTCCTTCTTCTTCTACTGTTGATAATACCTTTTTCATATTTTGCTCCTTTTTTTAAATCTGGGTAGAATTCACAGACCTATCCTTTTGTTTTATGTGTTGGTCCTGCAGTTGAATTAAGTGCCAGTAGTATTAACCTTTGATCTTTAGCGCTGTTTGTCAATGCGGTAGGTCTGGAGATAAGCACTGATAGTATATGCAGATTGATGAAGGGAACCTCTCACCTTTAACCTTTGATCTTTAGCGCTGTTTGTCAATGCGGTAGGTCTGGAGATAAGCACTGATAGTATATGCAGATTGATGAAGGGAACCTCTCACCTTTAACCTTTGATCTTTAGCGCTGTTTGTCAATGCGGTAGGTCTGGAGATAAGCACTGATAGTAGTATGCAGATTGATGAAGGGAACCTCTCACCTTTAACCTTTGATCTTTAGCACTGTTTGTCAATGCGGTAGGCCCGGAGATAAGCACTGATAGTATATGCAGATTGATGAAGGGAATCTTTAACCTTTGATCTTTAGCATTGTTTGTCAATATGGAAGGTTTGGAGATAAGCACTGATAGTAGTTTGCAGATTGATGAAGGGAACCTTCGATCTTTGACCTTTTATTTCATGCTTCATTAGGCCCAGTAGTTCAGCTAAGCGCAGACAGCGTCAACTTCATGCAGATTGATGACCTTTAACCTCTGACCTTTGATGCGTCGTTAGGCCCAGTAGTTCAGCTAAGCGCAGACAGCGTCAACTTCATGCAGATTGATGACCTTTAACCTCTGACCTTTGATGCGTCGTTAGGCCCAGTGGTGCAGCTAAGCGCAGACAGCGTCAACTTCATGCAGATTGATGACCTTTAACCTCTGACCTTTGATGCGTCGTTAGGCCCAGTGGTGCAGCTAAGCGCAGACAGCGTCAACTTCATGCAGATTGATGACCTTTAACCTCTGACCTTTGATGCGTCGTTAGGCCCAGTGGTGCAGCTAAGCGCAGACAGCGTCAACTTCATGCAGATTGAGGAGGGAGAGACAGCTACCAGGACAGTGGAGGTCATCAATACTTCCAACATCGACGCTGTTTACCAGGTGACAGATTGACCGTTTTGTGTAAGTGTGTCTGTCTGTCGTTTCTGTCTCTCTGTGTCTCTTTCACTCTTTGTGTGTTTATCACTCCTGTACCCCTATTAGCCTTGGTGCTGCAGCTTTGGAGATTGCTTGGCCTTTGAGACCCCTCTCTCACAAATCTAGTTAATTGTCTGACAGTCCTTGGTCAAAAGAGAGTGGGTATGTCCACCGGGCAAGGCTTCTCCTCTATGATAACAACATTCTCGACCAGCCCCATGAATCATTCTTCAGTTACTCCGATTAGCAAATGGTTTTTATCATTAGTTGACAGTAGCCTGTAGTAGGGGCCAACAGTAACATGAAAGCTGTACAATAAATGATTTTTCAAAGGTTTGGAAAATCATGGTACAGATTAGTCTTTTGTGGAAGACTATGACTCCAAACGAGAAGGCATTTCTTGCAGCCAAATGGATTGTTGGCCTTTGGGAACTTTCCTCAAAGCCAGCTGTCCTCAAAGCCCTTTGGCCAAGAGAGTAAGGATTCACCCTGGGCAAGGCATCTCCACTGTAAACAAATTGTAGCCCAGCCCATCAGAATAGTAGCTACCCCCTCTGCTATTTGGCAGTCATGAGAATAGTAGCTACCCCCTCTGCTAATTGGCAGTCATCAGAGTAGTAGCTACCCCCTCTGCTATTTGGCAGTCATTGGAATAGTAGCTACCCCCTCTGCTATTTGGCAGTCATTGGAATAGTAGCTACCCCCTCTGCTATTTGGCAGTCATTGAAATAGTAGCTACCCCCTCTGCTATGTGGCAGTCAGAATAGTAGCTACCCCCTCTGCTATTTGGCAGTCATTGAAATAGTAGCTACCCCCTCTGCTATGTGGCAGTCAGAATAGTAGCTACCCCCTCTGCTATTTGGCAGTCATCAGAATAGTAGCTACCCCCTCTGCTATTTGGCAGTCATCAGAATAGTAGCTACCCCCTCTGCTATTTGGCAGTCATTGGAATAGTAGCTACCCCCTCTGCTATTTGGCAGTCACTGGAATAGTAGCTACCCCCTCTGCTATTTGGCAGTCATCAGAATAGTAGCTACCCCCTCTGCTATTTGGCAGTCAGTCATTGGAATAGTAGCTACCCCCTCTGCTATTTGGCAGTCATTGGAATAGTAGCTACCCCCTCTGCTATTTGGCAGTCATTGGAATAGTATCTGCCCCCTCTGCTATTTGGCAGTCATTGGAATAGTAGCTACCCCCTCTGCTATTTGGTAGTCATTGGAATAGTAGCTACCCCCTCTGCTATTTGGTAGTCATCAGAATAGTAGCTACCCCCTCTGCTATTTGGCAGTCACTGGAATAGTAGCTGCCCCCTCTGCTATTTGGCAGTCATTGGAATAGTAGCTACCCCCTCTGCTATTTGGTAGTCATTGGAATAGTAGCTACCCCCTCTGCTATTTGGTAGTCATCAGAATAGTAGCTACCCCCTCTGCTATTTGGCAGTCACTGGAATAGTAGCTACCCCCTCTGCTATTTGGCAGTCACTGGAATAGTAGCTACCCCCTCTGCTATTTGGCAGTCATTGGAATAGTAGCTACCCCCTCTGCTATTTGGCAGTCAGTCATTGGAATAGTAGCTACCCCCTCTGCTATTTGGCAGTCATTGGAATAGTAGCTACCCCCTCTGCTATTTGGCAGTCATTGGAATAGTAGCTACCCCCTCTGCTATTTGGCAGTCATTGGAATAGTAGCTACCCCCTCTGCTATTTGGCAGTCATTGGAATAGTAGCTACCCCCTCTGCTATTTGGCAGTCATTGGAATAGTAGCTACCCTCTCTGCTATTTGGCAGTCAGTCATTGGAATAGTAGCTACCCCCTCTGCTATTTGGCAGTCATTGGAATAGTAGCTACCCCCTCTGCTATTTGGCAGTCATTGGAATAGTAGCTACCCCCTCTGCTATTTGTCATCAGAATAGTAGCTACCCCCTCTGCTATTTGTGATTGGAATAGTAGCTACCCCCTCTGCTATTTGTCATCAGAATAGTAGCTACCCCCTCTGCTATTTGTCATCAGAATAGCTACCCCCTCTGCTATTTGTCATCAGAATAGTAGCTACCCCCTTTGCTATTTGTCGTTGGAATAGTAGCTACCCCCTCTGCTATTTGGCAGTCATCAGAATAGTAGCTACCCCCTCTGCTATTTGGCAGTCAGTCATCAGAATAGTAGCTACCTCCTCTGCTATTTGGCAGTCAGTCATTGGAATAGTAGCTACCCCCTCTGCTATTTGGCAGTCATTGGAATAGTAGCTACCCCCTCTGCTATTTGGCAGTCAGTCATCAGAATAGTAGCTACCTCCTCTGCTATTTGGCAGTCAGTCATCGGAATAGTAGCTACCCCCTCTGCTATTTGGCAGTCAGTCATCAGAATAGTAGCTACCCCCTCTGCTATTTGGCAGTCATCAGAATAGTAGCTACCCCTCTGCTATTTGGCAGTCATCAGAATAGTAGCTACCCCCTCTGCTATTTGGCAGTCATCAGAATAGTAGCTACCCCCTCTGCTATTTGGCAGTCATCAGAATAGTAGCTACCCCTCTGCTATTTGGCAGTCATCAGAATAGTAGCTACCCCCTCTGCTATTTGGCAGTCATCAGAATAGTAGCTACCCCCTCTGCTATTTGGCAGTCATTGGAAACGACAGACAGGCAACAGACAAGAACATGAACACTTTGGAGTCAGAGAACTTTGTTGCTCAAAGCTGTTGCCTTTGGTTTTACTGTCTGGATGAATCACACGCAGTCGACTGGTGCACAGTAGAAACTAACACACTTCTTGTGTTGTTTCAGTTTGTGTTGGACTGCAGGGAGAGCATGCTCAGGTTCCAGCAGGTGTCTGGTACACAGCACCAACTAACACACTTCCTGTGTTGTTTCAGTTTGTGTTGGACTGCAGGGAGAGCATGTTCAGCAGGTGTCAGGTACACAGCACAAACTAACACACTTCCTGTGTTCTGTTTCAGTTTGTGCTGGACTGCAGGGAGAGCATGTTCAGCAGGTGTCAGGTACACAGCACCAACTAACACACTTCCTGTGTTCTGTTTCAGTTTGTGTTGGACTGCAGGGAGAGCATGTTCAGCAGGTGTCAGGTACACAGCACAAACTAACACACTTCCTGTATTGTTTCAGTTTGTGTTGGACTTCAGGGAGAGCATGTTCAGCAGGTGTCAGGTACACAGCACAAACTAACACACTTCCTGTATTGTTTCAGTTTGTGTTGGACTGCAGGGAGAGCATGTTCAGGTTCCAGCAGGTGTCTGGTACACAGCACCAACTAGCACACTTCCTGTGTTCTGTTTCAGTTTGTGCTGGACTGCGGGGAGAGCGTGTTCAGCAGGTGTCAGGTACACAGCACCAACTAGCACACTTCCTGTGTTCTGTTTCAGTTTGTGCTGGACTGCAGGGAGAGCGTGTTCAGCAGGTGTCAGGTACACAGTACCAACTAGCACACTTCCTGTGTTCTGTTTCAGTTTGTGCTGGACTGCAGGGAGAGCGTGTTCAGCAGGTGTCAGGTACACAGCACCAACTAGCACACTTCCTGTGTTCTGTTTCAGTTTGTGCTGGACTGCAGGGAGAGCATGTTCAGGTGTCAGGTACACAGCACCAACTAACACACTTCCTGTGTTCTGTTTCAGTTTGTGCTGGACTGCGGGGAGAGCGTGTTCAGCTTCCAGCAGGTGTCCGGCGTGGTGAAGGCGGAGTCCCGGGTGGTTCTCCCCATCAGGTTCACCCCCTCCGCCCCCATCAACTTCTACCGGCGAGTCACCTGCCTCGTCCACAACCAGGTCAGTGGGGAAAGGATAGTGCTCGCCCGAAGACGGAGTGTGGCTGCCCACATGGCAGGCTAATCAAAAATGGTCACAGTCTCGTCCCCTAGATGATGCATTTGTGCCATAGTGTTCAAGTGCTTCCACTGTTGGGATGATCCCTGGAGTCTTTTAGCCAGGGTAAGCCAACAACAACAACAATGCTAATTTTATTTTGAGGGGTCCTATCTTCTGGGCCTTGGACATTACAGTGGCATTGCCCCCAAGCTGCCCAACTCACAGCCACACCCTGGTTTGTTAGATCGCGGAATCTAAGACCAGCAGTTTAGAGGGAGCAAAAACATGTTAGGTCGTCAAGTAGCAACCACCAGAGGAGTCACTGCACTGCTGCTGAGTCACTTCGGTGGAGTTCAGTGGAGCCTGTTCTGAAGCAGTCCAAGGGGAGTGAATCTATGTCAGGTCGTCCAGAGGCAACCACCAGAAGAGTCACTGCACTGCTGCTGAGTCACTTCGGTGGAGTTCAGTGGAGCCTGTTCTGAAGCAGTCCAAGGGGAGTGAATCTATGTCAGGTCGTCCAGAGGCAACCACCAGAAGAGTCACTGCACTGCTGCTGAGTCACTTCGGTGGAGTTCAGTGGAGCCTGTTCTGAAGCAGTCCAAGGGGAGTGAATCTATGTCAGGTCGTCCAGAGGCAACCACCAGAGGAGTCACTGCACTGCTGCTGAGTCACTTCGGTGGAGTTCAGTGGAGCCTGTTCTGAAGCAGTCCAAGGGGAGTGAATCTATGTCAGGTCGTCCAGAGGCAACCACCAGAGGAGTCACTGCACTGCTGCTGAGTCACTTCGGTGGAGTTCAGTGGAGCCTGTTCTGAAGCAGTCCAAGGGGAGTGAATCTATGTCAGGTCGTCAGAGGCAACCACCAGAGGAGTCACTGCACTGCTGCTGAGTCACTTCGGTGGAGTTCAGTGGAGCCTGTTCTGAAGCAGTCCAAGGGGAGTGAATCTATGTCAGGTCGTCAGGAGGCAACCACCAGAGGAGACACTGCACTGCTGCTGAGTCACTTCGGTGGAGTTCAGTGGAGCCTGTTCTGAAGCAGTCCAAGGGGAGTGAATCTATGTCAGGTCGTCCAGAGGCAACCACCAGAGGAGTCACTGCACTGCTGCTGAGTCACTTCGGTGGAGTTCAGTGGAGCCTGTTCTGAAGCAGTCCAAGGGGAGTGAATCTATGTCAGGTCGTCCAGAGGCAACCACCAGAGGAGTCACTGCACTGCTGCTGAGTCACTTCGGTGGAGTTCAGTGGAGCCTGTTCTGAAACAGTCCAAGGGGAGTGAATCTATGTCAGGTCGTCCAGAGGCAACCACCAGAGGAGTCACTGCACTGC
>CM065680.1:103938195-103948195 GCA_017654935.2 Phymorhynchus buccinoides | reverse complement strand
TGATTGGTTTCATTTTAACAAACATTTGTTGCCTTGCTTTTGCTTTTTGTTGTGGGTTTTTTATTTGGTTTGGTGGGGGGGGGGTGATTGTTTTTAAAAATTTTCACAATTGTTTTCATATTCTCACAATGGTGCATTTTGATGATCATGTAACTGTTAATCTCACATCCTGTGCCTTAAAATGCTGACTTTTTATTGCTGTTTTCTCATCATGGGAAGGCTCACAACCATTCAGTGTGCAGAGCTGGTCAGGTTTAGGGAGACTCGCGTTAAATGTTGATAATCATACAGGCATGATTATTCAAGAGGTGTTGATGATTTCAAAGGAATCATGCTTTTGTCTGTTTCCATGGTTACAGGAGGAAAACCCGGCTATTCCTGTGACTGTTCCTGCCTTTGATGAATATTTCAACGATGGATTTCACTGTGATGTCATTGTGAGTGACAGTTTATTTTTCTTCTGTTTGTCCTAATGTATACCTTCATTTGTCAGTGTTGGCTTATTGAAGATTGGTTTTGAGAGAAGAGTTGTGTGAAATGTATGTGCTTGTGTGTGTGTGTGTGTGTGTGTACCTGCGTGCCTCTGTGTGTGTGTGTGTGTGTGTGTGTGTGTGTACCTGCGTGCCTCTGTGTGTGTGTGTGTGTGTGTGTGTGTGTGTGTGCGTGCCTCTGTGTGTGTGTGTGTGTGTGTGTGTGTGTGTGTGTACCTGCATGCCTCTGTGTGTGTGTGTGTGTGTGTGTGAATGCCTCTGTGTGTGTGTGTGTGTGTGTGTGTGATTGTTGTGTGTGTGCAAAGTAATGTGTCTGTGTCTCTGTGTGTGTGTGTGAGTTTGACATATGTCAATTGGAAATGTATCAATCCGCTTTGAAGTGTATCCATGTACACTGATATTTTGTGTACACTGTTGTTTTATTTGGATGTCATTTTCTGAGCAAGCCTTTTCCATTTCACATGCTTGATTGGTGCAGATGTGTGAGGTTTCACATTTGTCTTCATCAGGAGATGAACCGTATGGCCCATACTGTGTTCATCCTACCATTCCTGAATGCAATTGTTGAGCTGTGTGTGTGTGTGTGGTGTGTCTGTGTGTGTGGTGTGTGTCTGTGTGTGTGTGTGTGTGTGTGTGTGTTGTTTTCAGAACACTGTGCCTCACGTCAGTGCCGACATCAATGTGGCCGACTTTGGAAACTGTCACACGCAGGGAATGGAGGAAAAGGTGAGTCCTAACAAATATTGTCACATAAAAATTCGCTGCCTGGGAATTCAACTGACGTCACTGAAAATTGGTCAGTGTTGATCAAAGCAATAGACAGGCCCTGGGTTCCAGGGATAATCTGTGTCAAAACAAAACACTTTGCATATGATAATGGTTTGAATCTTGTGGAGCTTAGTTAGTGTGTGTGGGATGATTGATGTGATTGCATTATGCGCTGTGTGTGAGGGATGAATGCTGTGGATGAATTATGCGCTGTGTGTGAGAGGTGATTGATGTGAATGAATTGTGCGCTGTGTGTGAGAGGTGATTGATGTGATTGAACTGTGCGCTGTGTGTGAGAGGTGATTGATGTGATTGAATTATGCGCTGTGTGAGGGGTGATTGATGTGAATGAATTGTGCGCTGTGTGTGAGGGGTGATTGATGTGAATGAATTGTGCGCTGTGTGAGAGGTGATTGATGTGAATGAATTGTGCGCTGTGTGTGAGAGGTGATTGATGTGAATGAATTGTGCGCTGTGTGTGAGGGGTGATTGATGTGAATGAATTGTGCGCTGTGTGAGAGGTGATTGATGTGAATTGAATTGTGCGCTGTGTGAGAGGTGATTGATGTGATTGAATTGTGCGCTGTGTGAGAGGTGATTGATGTGAATGAATTGTGCGCTGTGTGTGAGAGGTGATTGATGTGAATGAATTGTGTGCTGTGTGTGAGAGGTGTGATTGATGTGAATGAATTGTGCGCTGTGTGTGAGAGGTGATTGATGTGAATGAATTGTGCGCTGTGTGTGAGAGGTGATTGATGTGAATGAATTGTGCGCTGTGTGTGAGAGGTGATTGATGTGAATGAATTGTGCGCTGTGTGAGAGGTGATTGATGTGAATGAATTGTGCGCTGTGTGAGGGGTGATTGATGTGAATGAATTGTGCGCTGTGTGTGAGGGGTGATTGATGTGAATGAATTGTGCGCTGTGTGTGAGGGGTGATTGATGTGAATGAATTGTGCGCTGTGTGAGAGGTGATTGATGTGAATGAATTGTGCGCTGTGTGTGAGAGGTGATTGATGTGAATGAATTGTGCGCTGTGTGTGAGGGGTGATTGATGTGAATGAATTGTGCGCTGTGTGAGAGGTGATTGATGTGAATGAATTGTGCGCTGTGTGAGAGGTGATTGATGTGAATGAATTGTGCGCTGTGTGTGAGGGGTGATTGATGTGAATGAATTGTGCGCTGTGTGTGAGGGGTGATTGATGTGAATGAATTGTGCGCTGTGTGTGAGGGGTGATTGATGTGAATGAATTGTGCGCTGTGTGAGAGGTGATTGATGTGAATGAATTGTGCGCTGTGTGAGAGGGGTGATTGATGTGAATGAATTGTGCGCTGTGTGAGGGGTGATTGATGTGAATGAATTGTGCGCTGTGTGAGAGGTGATTGATGTGAATGAATTGTGCGCTGTGTGAGAGGTGATTGATGTGAATGAATTGTGCGCTGTGTGAGAGGGGTGATTGATGTGAATGAATTGTGCGCTGTGTGAGAGGGGTGATTGATGTGAATGAATTGTGCGCTGTGTGAGAGGTGATTGATGTGAATGAATTGTGCGCTGTGTGTGAGAGGTGATTGATGTGAATGAATTGTGCGCTGTGTGTGAGAGGTGATTGATGTGAATGAATTGTGCGCTGTGTGTGAGAGGTGATTGATGTGAATGAATTGTGCGCTGTGTGTGAGGGGTGATTGATGTGAATGAATTGTGCGCTGTGTGTGAGGGGTGATTGTGCGCTGTGTTGAGGTGTGATGTGAATGAACTGTGCGCTGTGTGAGAGGTGATTGATGTGAATGAACTGTGCGCTGTGTGTGAGAGGTGATTGATGTGAATGAATTGTGCGCTGTGTGTGAGAGGGGTGATTGATGTGATTGAACTGTGCGCTGTGTGTGAGAGGTGATTGATGTGAATGAATTGTGCGCTGTGTGTGAGAGGTGATTGATGTGAATGAATTGTGCGCTGTGTGTGAGAGGTGATTGATGTGAATGAATTGTGCGCTGTGTGTGAGAGGTGATTGATGTGAATGAATTGTGCGCTGTGTGAGAGGGGTGATTGATGTGATTGAACTGTGCGCTGTGTGTGAGAGGTGATTGATGTGAATGAATTGTGCGCTGTGTGAGAGGTGATTGATGTGAATGAATTGTGCGCTGTGTGAGAGGTGATTGATTTGAATGAACTGTGCGCTGTGTGTGAGGTGATTGATGTGATTGAATTGTGCGCTGTGTGAGAGGTGATTGATGTGAATGAATTGTGCGCTGTGTGAGAGGTGATTGATTTGAATGAACTGTGCGCTGTGTGTGAGGTGATTGATGTGAATGAACTGTGCGCTGTGTGCAGACGATCAACATCACCAACCACACCAAAGGAAAAGTCCTGGTGCATTGGAACACATGTGAGTTGGATCAGTGTGTGTGTGTGTATCTGTGTGTTTGTGTATATGTGTGTGTGTTTGTCTGTGGATGTGTGTGTTTGTCTGTGTGTGTGTGTGTTTGTGTGCATGCTTGTGTGGGTGAATACGTGTGTGTATCTGTGAGTGTGTTGATTTCAAATTTTACATTGCTTTAAAAGGCATTGCAATCTTTTTAGTTTAAAAAAAGAAAAAAAAGAAAATTGGTTCATCATTAAGTGGTGTTCCTAAAATTTCCAGAAATGGATTTAGTAGGAAAGGAACAAAAATGAACAGTACCGGTACACAAGAGCCAAAAGGCTGAACGCCTTGCCATGTGTTGTTGTTGTTACCATTGCCGTTGTGCTGTTTCCCCAGGCCCAGACCATGTGTTCACCTTGCCATGTGTTGTTGTTGTTGTTGTTGTTGTTGTTGTTGTTGTTGTTGTTGTTGTTGTTGTTGTTGTTGTTACCATTGCCGTTGTGCTGTTTTCCCAGGCCCAGACCATGTGTTCACCTTGCCATGTGTTGTTGTTGTTGTTGTTGTTACCATTGCCGTTGTGCTGTTTTCCCAGGCCCAGACCATGTGTTCACCTTGCCATGTGTTGTTGTTGTTGTTGTTGTTACCATTGCCGTTGTGCTGTTTTCCCAGGCCCAGACCATGTGTTCACCTTGCCATGTGTTGTTGTTGTTGTTGTTGTTGTTACCATTGCCGTTGTGCTGTTTCCCCAGGCCCAGACCATGTGTTCACCTTGCCATGTGTTGTTGTTGTTGTTGTTGTTACCATTGCCGTTGTGCTGTTTCCCCAGGCCCAGACCATGTGTTCACCTTGCCATGTGTTGTTGTTGTTGTTGTTGTTACCATTGCCGTTGTGCTGTTTTCCCAGGCCCAGACCATGTGTTCACCTTGCCATGTGTTGTTGTTGTTGTTGTTGTTACCATTGCCGTTGTGCTGTTTCCCCAGGCCCAGACCATGTGTTCACCATCCTGCAGCCCACCATGGAGATCCCACCCCTCAAGTCATGCTCCTTCCGCGTCAGGTTCCAGCCGGTGAGTGACCATTGACTCTTCCAGCACCATGGGCCGATACATTCACCCAGTGCATCACTCCACATTCCCTCCAATAGACGATTTTCGGAAAAAGATAGGACTAGGAGAGAGCACTGTGAAAATTAGAATTGTTTACCTCCATTACTCGGTCAAATTCCATAGCAACTATGGCGTCGAAGATTGAAATTGCAGATGCGAGTCAGCAACTTGCAAAGTTTTTTTTTTAGAAAAATGAGGGGTGTCCAATATCCACAAACTGAGAGAACTTGCAAAATGTGACGTAAAAATATAAATGACATCACTTTTAAAATGACGCAGTGTTCTAAGTGATGTAAGTCTAATCAAACACGCCAGCCGAGAGCTGGGGATCTACCTGAAAGTAGAGTAACTCCCCCTGTTTGACCGATTGAATTAAGCAAGATCACTCCGACACACCATGAAATTACTCCCCTTAATTATTTCTGAACAATTGCTATTGCAGAGACATTCACTGCCAAGTACCCAGCCATGTGTTTGTCTATTTTTAAAGTTTATGTCAGTGATCTTTCCGCTAAAGCAATGCATGTTCACTCGAAAAAAATAGTGACTCCCCTCTTGTGAGTTGAGATACAAGGGACAACGAAGAACGTCACAGAGTACACAGTGCTAGAAGAGTTGAATGAACAAAACTGTGCATTCCCTTAACCCTGTCCCCTGTCTACTATGTGCTATGTCATGTCATTGATGATGTTATAGCTTTTCATATCATAGCCTTGGAATGATGGTTTGGGGTTTCGGCAAGTCAGGTCAAATGTATCTCAAGACAATTTTCTCAGATCGAGTGTAACACGTCTCTTTTAAATGTTATAGAATAAAAACAAAAGACACCAATAAACTTTTTGTTACTATTAATCCAAATTTTGGGTCTGGGTGACCTTAGTCTTGGAATTCTTTCTGCTGACTGACAAATTTTTAAAATTTATTTTATGATAAGAAAATTACCGCCTAATTCTGTTGTTTTCAGGCGGCGCCCAACAAGCTGTTTGGGGCTGAACTGGAGTGCTACGTGTACTACAAGAGTCTGCGAGATTACCGCCTAATTCTGTTGTTTTCAGGCGGCGCCCAACAAGCTGTTTGGGGCTGAACTGGAGTGCTACGTGTACTACAAGAGTCTGCGAGATTACCGCCTAATTCTGTTGTTTTCAGGTGGCGCCCAACAAGCTGTTTGGGGCTGAACTGGAGTGCTACGTGTACTACAAGAGTCTGCGAGATTACCGCCTGGTGCAGGACACCACACACTGCCCCCCATGGTGCCTCACCCTCACCTGCTCAGGTGAATGTTGTCAGAAGTTGGCACCATATGTGTTGGATAAACAGAAACAGCCAGAGATGTGGAGGGTATGCCTGCCATACCATGCCTACCATGAGTTCACATATCAACAGAAACAGCCAGAGATGTGGAGGGGACCCAGAGACACAGTGGCCTCTGTCCACCAATGCCTGCCGTACCATGCCTACCATGAGTTCACATATCAACAGAAACAGCCAGAGATGTGGAGGGGACCCAGAGACACAGTGGCCTCTGTCCACCAATGCCTGCCATACCATGCCTACCATGAGTTCACATATTAACAGTGTACAGGTGTATCAATAAATTCCAAATATGTCTGCTTGGAAAACATTTCACAAGGTCAAGGGAAATTTATTGATAAGATAAGAGCATTGCCTCCTGACGACCTAACAAAGATTCGCTCCCTTTGGGCTTCTGATTTCTGATTCCACAGCTCACAACATGTAGATGGTTTCTGAGTCCACAGCTCACAACATGTGGATGGTTTCTGAGTCCGCAGCTCACAACATGTAGATGGTTTCTGAGTCCACAGCTCACAACATGTAGATGGTTTCTGAGTTCACAGCTCACAACATGTAGATGGTTTCTGAGTCCACAGCTCACAACATGTAGATGGTTTCTGAGTCCACAGCTCACAACATGTAGATGGTTTCTGAGTCCACAGCTCACAACATGTAGATGGTTTCTGAGTCCACAGCTCACAACATGTGGATGGTTTCTGAGTCCACAGCTCACAACATGTAGATGGTTTCTGAGTCCACAGCTCACAACATGTAGATGGTTTCTGAGTCCACAGCTCACAACATGTGGATGGTTTCTGCATTTTGTTGTATCCTGTTTTGTTAACACGTTTGTTTTGTTTGTCCAGGTCACACCTAAGTGACCTTTGATCCCAACAGTGAGAACACTTCGTAGATAACACACCCTAGTCTTCGGACTATAAGGCCATACTTTGTCCCCAGATTGAGACCCCTGCACATTATGATGCGCTAGATATTATAGGAAGAAAATATCATAACAAAATCTGAGTTTGAGTAAAATTTTGGTGGTGCGCCTTATAGTGGTAAAACTATGGTGCATTGTGTTTTATCATTGTGTTTCAGGGCACACGTTCCAGCCCAACAATGAAACGTTCCTGCCGCAGTATGCTCTGGATGCCTCGCGCGTGGTGTTCCCTGCCGTCAACACCAAGGAGAATGCCTACCGCACCGTGCTGCTCTCCAACACCGGAACAACGCCCATCATGTTTGATGTGGCTAAGGACAATGACAAGTGAGTGGTGCATGTCACACACACACACACACACACACACACACACACACACACACACACACAGAGAATGCCTACCGCACCGTGCTGCTCTCCAACACTGGAACAACGCCCATCATGTTCAACGTGGCTAAAAACAGTGACAAGTGAGTCTGGTGCATGCACACACACACACACACACACACACACACACAGCATGCTTACCACACCGTGCTGCTCTCCAACACTGGAACAACGCCCATCATGTTCAACGTGGCTAAGGACAGTGACAAGTGAGTCTGGTGCATGCACACACACACACACACACACACACACACACACACACACACAGCATGCTTACCACACCGTGCTGCTCTCCAACACTGAAACAACGCCCATCATGTTCAACGTGGCTAAAAACAGTGACAAGTGAGTCTGGTGCATGCACACACACACACACACACACACACACACACACACACACACACACACACACACACACACACACACACACACACAGCATGCCTACCACACCGTGCTGCTCTCCAACACTGAAACAACGCCCATCATGTTCAACGTGGCTAAGGACAGTGACAAGTGAGTCTGAAACATTTTCTTCTACTTTTTCTTCCTTCTTTTTCTGGCTAAAGCTTTAAGATTTGGCCGTTTATAAAATGTTGCTTTAGAAAACCAAATTCCAATAAGGCAGCCATATGCTCTCCTTTGCAAGGAGATGTCATCGACGATGGTTAGTGGCACCGATAATAGCACATTATGTAAATATCATGCCATTATCAGAGCTTCCGATTGTCAAGGGTCCAGTGTCAATGACCCATATTTTTTAACATTGACCCCTCATTTTGTGCAGCCAGAGATCATATATGTGTAGTGGCTGTGTGTGCAGTATCTTTGCGGTCAAGCCCAATCGCGGTCTGCTGGCTGGCGGTCATCAGATCTTCGTGGTTCGAATCCAGCCGGACAAAGTGAAGACCTACAAACACAACATGGTCATGCGGATCAACGACAACGACAAATATGACAAGGTAATCTAGACTGAGAGTACATGTCAGTGATAAATAGGGACAACGACAAATATGACTAGGTAATCTACACTGAGAGTACATGTCAGTGATAAATAGGGACAACGACAAATATGACAAGGTAATCTACACTGAGAGTACATGTCAGTGATAAATAGGGACAACGACAAATATGACAAGGTAATCTAGACTGAGAGTACATGTCAGTGATAAATAGGGATAAGTGATTATGCTGGAAGCTCCTTGTTAAGACCTTCCCTATTAGTGTAGAGTGGCACAGTGGTAGCACGTTCGCTTCGTGTTAAGTAAACCTGAGGTCGAACCTGGGTACAGGGGATTTTTCCTCTCACTTTGCACGAGACCTTACGGTCTGAACGTAGAGTCTTTCGGATGAGACGATAAACCGAGGTCCCATGTGCCCATGCACTTAGCATGCGTTAAACCCAGTGGCAACGAAAAAGTTGTCATTTGGTCAAAATTTACACACACACACACACACACACACACACACACACACACACACACACACACTCATCAGTCACACAAAACATGCAATTTTTTTAAAAATTGGGTGGTGCGCCTCTGGCTGCGACGTGCTCTCCAGGTGGGAGCAACCCAAATTTCACAGAGATGCCTCTGTGACTATAAAGTACCAAACACCAAATATTAAGACCCCCTCTAAGATGTGACCCAAACAATCTTCACCATTTCCCCCTTCATATCCTGACTACTGAGTGTCCACCTCCCTATTAAGACCCCTCCCTATCAAGACCTTTTTCTGCTGATTGTTCAAGGTGTAAATAGGGAGGTTCCACTGTACTAATAAACATTATCAATGCTACAACCAGACTAGGTTCACATCTACAAACACAACATGATCACGAGGTTCTACAACGAGAAATGTCATGAGGTTATCAACAGGAAAAATATTATTAAGTACCGTAATTTACGGCCTATTAGGCGCTACTTTTTTTACTTAACTTTGACCCTGCGCCCAATCCGGCGCATGCGCCCTTTCTATACTCTAAACAGAAAAAAGTAAGAGGGTCGAGAGTTGAAATGAACAACTCACCATGCTCTGGTAGCTTCCACAACAAACCGACAACAGTTCACTCACATTGCATTAAAATATAGTTATATAGTTAGGCTTCCACTTCCGTCACTGGCCCTGTAATGACGTTACTTTCGCTGATCGTTTCGTTTTTCCTTTTTTTGATTTCTTTGGTTTCTTTGCGCCTTATCGGGTGTATGCGCCCTATCTGTGATCAAATTACGATTTTTTTTTTAAAAAGCAGGTGCCTTAATATATGCGGTGTGTCGCCTTATGGGCCGTAAATTACGGTAATTAATTGTGAACAGTAACCCATTGGCTGCTGGAAAATTGGACGTTTTCTTCTTCTTCTTCTTCTTCTTCTTCTTCTTCGATCTCTCAGACAGTTTCCTGTCAATTATGAGCGCAAGTCATACTTCGGCTGAGGAAATCATTTTGAAAGTGTTTCTTGAAAACATGCAAGAGAATGGACCGGTAAGGCAGAAAGATAGTAGATGACAGTAAGCAAAGGGAAAAGGCAGAGTCAAAGAGAGTAACAGATTAGAGGAAGTTACAAGTACACAGAACTTCCAGAAGATGGGGGAACTATTTATATGAAAGACCCCGGTATCCCCACGGGAGGAATTATTATTACGTTTTGATGCCTC
>CM065680.1:103828195-103935695 GCA_017654935.2 Phymorhynchus buccinoides | reverse complement strand
CCAAGTGGACCTGTTGAAATGATTCCTATGTGAGGGAGGATGAGGCAGTTACAAAGGCTGATAATTCAGTGCTATGTTGTGAAAAGTACAAGTCGAAAGTCATCCCATTGAATCTCCCATGTGGGGCTACCGGGTGATCTTTTGTTCCCCCATCTTCTGGAAGTTCTGTGTTTGTAACTTCCTTTAGTCTATCACTTTCTTTGGCTGTGCCTTTCCTTTTCTTACTATCATTGTCTCTTTTTCTGCCCGATTAGCCCATTCTCCTGTCTTTTTTCAAATAATGTTCTCATTTTGAGCTCCTCTGAAGTCGGAATGTGTTGGCTGAATGCAGCAGGGAAACCAGTGAACATTGAAAAACGGGCACATATGTACCTCACCCATTATGGCCATATAGCCTGAGTACGCAGAAGAAGATGACAGTAATTAGTCTACACATTAATGCTAAGTTGTGCTTCTTCCACTTAACCCTACACCGCATTTTAGATTGGTTGTGCCTTTTGTGCCAGTCGGTCACATCCAACTATGAATCTGGATAGCAAGGGAGATAGCTGCTATTCCAGAGGGCTAGGCTGGAGTTTGTAATGGAGAAGCCTAACCCAGGGAACATCCAACTATGAATCTGGATAGCAAGGGAGATAGCTGCTATTCCAGAGGGCTAGGCTGGAGTTTGTAATGGAGAAGCCTAACCCAGGGAACATCCAACTATGAATCTGGATAGCAAGGGAGATAGCTGCTATTCCAGAGGGCTAGGCTGGAGTTTGTAATGGAGAAGCCTAACCCAGGGAACATCCAACTATGAATCTGGATAGCAAGGGAGATAGCTGCTATTCCAGAGGGCTAGGCTGGAGTTTGTAATGGAGAAGCCTAACCCAGGGAACATCCAACTATGAATCTGGATAGCAAGGGAGATAGCTGCTATTCCAGAGGGCTAGGCTGGAGTTTGTAATGGAGAAGCCTAACCCAGGGAACATCCAACTGCGAATCTGGATAGCAAGGGAGGTAGCTGCTATTCCAGAGGGCTAGGCTGGAGTTTGTAATGGAGAAGCCTAACCCAGGGAACATCCAACTGCGAATCTGGATAGCAAGGGAGATAGCTGCTATTCCAGAGGGCTAGGCTGGAGTTTGTAATGGAGAAGCCTAACCCAGGGAACACCCCCACTCTAAGCTAATGGGACTTTACAGAGGATCCCAACTTGTGGCTAATGTTGATGAATGATAGCATCCATTGTTAGCCTCTCTGTGTGCTGTGTGTGTAGGTATGAGTGAGTTCATCTGTCTTCAATTGGCTGTGTGCTGTGTGTGGGTATGAGTGAGTTCATCTGTCTTCAATTGGCTGTGTGCTGTGTGTGTAGGTATGAGTGAGTTCATCTGTCTTCAATTGGCTGTGTGCTGTGTGTGTAGGTATGAGTGAGTTCATCTGTCTTCAATTGGCTGTGTGCTGTGTGTGTAGGTATGAGTGAGTTCATCTGTCTTCAATTGGCTCTGTGCTGTGTGTGTAGGTATGAGTGAGTTCATCTGTCTTCAATTGGCTGTGTGCTGTGTGTGTAGGTATGAGTGAGTTCATCTGTCTTCAATTGGCTCTGTGCTGTGTGTGTAGGTATGAGTGAGTTCATCTGTCTTCAATTGGCTGTGTGCTGTGTGTGTAGGTATGAGTGAGTTCATCTGTCTTCAATTGGCTGTGTGCTGTGTGTGTAGGTATGAGTGAGTTCATCTGTCTTCAATTGGCTGTGTGCTGTGTGTGTAGGTATGAGTGAGTTCATCTGTCTTCAATTGGCTGTGTGCTGTGTGTGTAGGTATGAGTGAGTTCATCTGTCTTCAATTGGCTGTGTGCTGTGTGTGTAGGTATGAGTGAGTTCATCTGTCTTCAATTGGCTGTGTGCTGTGTGTGTAGGTATGAGTGAGTTCATCTGTCTTCAATTGGCTGTGTGCTGTGTGTGTGGGTATGAGTGAGTTCATCTGTCTTCAATTGGCTGTGTGCTGTGTGTGTAGGTATGAGTGAGTTCATCTGTCTTCAATTGGCTGTGTGCTGTGTGTGTAGGTATGAGTGAGTTCATCTGTCTTCAATTGGCTGTGTGCTGTGTGTGTAGGTATGAGTGAGTTCATCTGTCTTCAATTGGCTGTGTGCTGTGTGTGTAGGTATGAGTGAGTTCATCTGTCTTCAATTGGCTCTGTGCTGTGTGTGTAGGTATGAGTGAGTTCATCTGTCTTCAATTGGCTCTGTGCTGTGTGTGTAGGTATGAGTGAGTTCATCTGTCTTCAATTGGCTCTGTGCTGTGTGTGTAGGTATGAGTGAGTTCATCTGTCTTCAATTGGCTCTGTGCTGTGTGTGTAGGTATGAGTGAGTTCATCTGTCTTCAATTGGCTCTGTGCTGTGTGTGTAGGTATGAGTGGAGGATGAAGCACATGGACGCCAAACATCTGAAGGTTCACCCTGACTGTGGCCTGATTCCCCCCAATGAGTCACAGGTCTGTGTGTGTGTGTGTGTGTGTGTGTCTGTGAGTGTGTGTGTGTATGTGTGTGTGTGTGTGTGTGTGGTGTGTCTGTGAGTGTGTATGTGTGTGTGTGTGTGTGTGTGTGTGTGTGTGAGTGTGTGTCTGTGTGTGGTGTGTATGTGTGTGAGTGTTGTGTGAGTGTGTGTGTGTGTGTGTTTCTGCTTGTGTGTGGTGTGTGTGTGCCTGAGAGTGTGTTTGTGTCTGTCTTTGTGTGGGTGTGGGTGGGTGTGTTTTGTTTGTTTGTGTGTGTGCGTGTGTGTGCATGTTTACATTCATTTGAGCATGCTGACATATGCATACATTTATGTGCATGTGTTTGAATGTATGTGAATTTGTATGCACGATGTAATGTGTGTGCGTGAGTGGAGACGATCATGGCGATGATGATGATGATGATTGGTTCTTATTTTCAGAGTCAGACCTGGTCGTTCACACCCTGTGAGCAGGGGAAGTTTGTGATGAAGCCGTCACTGATCGTGTGGGGTCAGGGGTTCGGATCCAACACATCAGGGGGCAAGAAGAAGGAGTTCCCAGTCAGGGTGGTGGCTGAGGGGGCCCTGGGCTCCATCGTGGTGAGTTGGACAGTGTTGATGGGTGCATGTCAGGGTCAGGGTGGGGGGCTCCATCGTGGTGAGTTGGACAGTGTTGATGGGTGCATTTCAGGGTCAGGGTGGGGGGCTCCATCGTGGTGAGTTGGACAGTGTTGATGGGTGCATTTCAGGGTCAGGGTGGTAGTGAAGTGGGAAAAAGGAATGAAGTGGACATGCCGGACAAAAGCACCAAACTTTGTGTGTTACTTCTTTATATCCCAATGAACACATCTAGACGTGGCGCGCTTAAATCTGAGTCACGCGCTTCCGGTCACATGACGTCATTTCATTGTATTGCACTGTGACACTGAACAAACTCCTATGCAGACCAAAGTCGTCTCAAATTCTCTATAGTTTGGGTCTAAGTATGGGTTTTTATGCGTGGAGACAGGAAATGGTCAAGAATAGCCCAACTTTCCAGTACTGGGATACCGTGCTCTGACTAGAACTCATGGTTCTCATCTTCGTTCGAGCTCATCGTATTGGAAACTTCCAACTCTATGTAGAAATCCTGAAGGCTTTGGCCCTGTGGTTCTTTGCACTTGACCACTTCAATTATGCGCGTTGGATCCCTGTGCACATCAGAGACATGGAAACCTTGCCTGCCTCTATCATGGAAGAGTTTGTGCATAACGGAAACTGGGTCATCTGAAAAACAACCAAACGGTTCTCAGCCTTACCCCTCGACCACGCTCATGAACAAAACAATGGGATGGTGAAAGGTGCAGGTGGTGTCCTTGGATGGACTGAAATTCATTCAGCCTTCCGAAAGTGGATGCTTGCTGGCCCAGAGCAAGCACGACTCCTAAAAGAGTTGAGACAGACCTTCTCAAAGAAGATGACAATGAAAACCAGCTTCACCATGAACAAGGACTAGCCACTCAGAAGGCTTTCAAACAGAGCACACTGAATCTCATCCAGACTATCAGTGAAATGGGCAACCCATTCGTAGATAGTTCTCCTGAACTGCAAACCTTGGACACTTGTGATGTTTTGGATGAATCAGTCACAAACACAGTTCGCAATGTGGAGTCACTCGGGAAGCAGCAGTTTGAAGAATACACAAAAGCTGTGCTGATAGACCACAAACGCTCCATCCATGACACAATCAATAAGAACTATCTGCCACTCTTCAAGTCATCAACACCCAAAGTGAAAACGAAGCAAGCTGACAAGATCGCAACACAGAGAACAGATGTGGACCTGTTCTCTCGACTGTACATTGTGGCACAGCATAGAGACGTGCACATGGACACTTTCTTCATGCATGAAAATCACCCATGTCCTCCTGCGTTCTCTGGCAGAGGCAAACTGCGTCTTGGGACGAAATATGATCTGCTGGCTTGCCTTACCAAGACAACACAGGCTGAAAGCAACACATCTGATCATTCAGAACTTCTCTGTGATGAGGAACTTGAAGCATGTCTTCAGCACATTGAAGAAGCTGAAGATTCTGACAGATGCCCCACTATCAACGTTCTTGTGGTTCAGCCTGATATTGTTGCAGCTCTAGAGAGAGAGACCTCTGAGAAAGAGCCCCCAATCAGCTTTGACGTAAAAGTTGTTGACGGTGCGGCTGTTGTCCACTTCTTGCCAACTGGTGGCATCACAACATTTGAGGAATATATGCTGATGCCGTGCTTCTTCCATATCTTCGAGATCAGTTAGAAAATGCTCAGACTAGATGTCGTCTGGGACACGTATGCAAAGAGCAGCATCAAGGAGTCAACAAGGGAAATGAGAGGAAAAGGAACACGAAGCAAAGTCCAAAGCCAGAACAAGATTCCCCCCAAATGGCACGATTTCCTGAGAGACCCAGACGACAAGAAAAAGCTGTTTACATTCCTCTCAGACAAGATAGCAAAGGCTGACTTTCACCCAGCGAAGGAGGTCAGTGTCACTCACGGACAGGGAACTGTGATCAAGGGGTCAAGCCAAAGCATGTCAGAATGTGACCATGAGGAGGTTGACACCAGAATGGTCATTCACTTACAACATGCCCTGCAAACTAGTGCTGCAACAAGCTTGGTGCGGACTGTTGACACTGTTGTAATCGTGATCCTGATTGGAAAGTTCAATCTTCTGAAGATCATATGCCATCAAGCACACATTTGGGTGGCTTTTGGAATGGGCAAGAAGTTCACCTACATCCACATCAATAGCATTGCTCAGGCCCTCAGAGAAGGCAGGTGTGTTGCCTTGCCTGCTTTCCACAGTTTCACAGGTTGTGATTCTGTGTCATCTTTCCTTGGGGAAAGGCAAGAAAACAGCTTTGGAAGCATGGAAGTGTTACCCAGATGTGACTTCTGCCTTCAAGCGCATGGCTGAGTGTCCATTAACAGAACTGGACATCAGCAAAGAACACTTCAAACTCTTGGAATGTTACACTGTTGTTCTGTATGACAAGACAAGCTCAGCTCACTGTCAATGAGGCTCGCAAAGACATGTTTTGCCAGAAGAACAAGTCTATGGATGCCATTCCACCAACACAAGACGCTTTGCTACAACATGCAAAACGAGCATCCTATCAGACAGGAATCTGGGCCACAAGTCACCAACCACAACAGCAAGCCCCTTCTCCAGAAGACTGGGGGTGGAAGTTTGACGAGGACAGCAAGTCGTTGACACCTGTTTGGACAACGCCGCCTGCAGCTTCTAAAGCTTGCCAGGAGCTGGTGAAGTGCAACTGTAAAAGTGACAGTGGTTGTAGGAGATGCTCCTGTGGAAAATGTGGACTGGGATGCACACAGCTGTGCAAGTGCAAGTGCACAAAATGCGTGTGACATTTGCATTGACAGTTCTAGGACTGGTTATAGAATTTGTGGCGTTGACGGCTTTTTGATCTGATGAAAATATGTAAAACATCATTTCAGATGACTTCTTATCTCATTGTTTGTGTCAGAAATGGATTCAGCACATTCGAAAACCCCTATAAAGACCTTAACAGGTAAGAAAATGGTTATAGTTTGGCACAATTGAGAGATTAGTTAGTATCAATGGCTGCAAAAGGAAATGACGTCACATGACCAAGAGCCATACCTCATTTCTAAGCGCGCCACGTCTAAAAGTGTTCGTAAGGGTCTAAAGACAAAGTTTGGTACTTTTGTCCGGCGTGTCCACATCCAAGCTATTTTTGCCCGTTACCAACTGCACTATGGGGGGCTCCATCGTGGTGAGTTGGACAGTGTTGATGGGTGCATTTCAGGGTCAGGGTGGGGGGCTCCATCGTGGTGAGTTGGACAGTGTTGATGGGTGCATTTCAGGGTCAGGGTGGGGGGCTCCATCGTGGTGAGTTGGACAGTGTTGATGGGTGCATTTCAGGGTCAGGGTGGGGGGCTCCATGGTGAGTTGGACAGTGTTGATGGGTGCATTTCAGGGTCAGGGTGGGGGGCTCCATCGTGGTGAGTTGGACAGTGTTGATGGGTGCATTTCAGGGTCAGGGTGGGGGGCTCCATCAGTGTTGATGGTGAGTTGGACAGTGTTGATGGGTGCATTTCAGGGTCAGGGTGGGGGGCTCCATCGTGGTGAGTTGGACAGTGTTGATGGGTGCAGTCAGGGTCAGGGTGGGGGGCTCCATCGTGGTGAGTTGGACAGTGTTGATGGGTGCATGTCAGGGTCAGGGTGGGGGGCTCCATCGTGGTGAGTTGGACAGTGTTGATGGGTGCATTTCAGGGTCAGGGTGGGGGGCTCCATCATGGTGAGTTGGACAGTGTTGATGGGTGCATTTCAGGGTCAGGGTGGGGGGCTCCATCGTGGTGAGTTGGACAGTGTTGATGGGTGCATTTCAGGGTCAGGGTGGGGGGCTCCATCGTGGTGAGTTGGACAGTGTTGATGGGTGCATTTCAGGGTCAGGGTGGGGGGCTCCATCGTGGTGAGTTGGACAGTGTTGATGGGTGCATTTCAGGGTCAGGGTGGGGGGCTCCATCGTGGTGAGTTGGACAGTGTTGATGGGTGCATTTCAGGGTCAGGGTGGGGGGCTCCATCGTGGTGAGTTGGACAGTGTTGATGGGTGCATTTCAGGGTCAGGGTGGGGGGCTCCATCATGGTGAGTTGGACAGTGTTGATGGGTGCATTTCAGGGTCAGGGTGGGGGGCTCCATCGTGGTGAGTTGGACAGTGTTGATGGGTGCATTTCAGGGTCAGGGTGGGGGGCTCCATCGTGGTGAGTTGGACAGTGTTGATGGGTGCATTTCAGGGTCAGGGTGGGGGGCTCCATCGTGGTGAGTTGGACAGTGTTGATGGGTGCATTTCAGGGTCAGGGTGGGGGCTGAGGGAACGATCCGTGGTCTGTTGCACCGTTCAGTGCATTATGCTAGGGTAGCTTAGCTCATGAACAGCTTGGGGTGTATCAGATCTAGTGTTTATGAACCAAACACATCACGCTCTACAACATATAGATATTGTCAATGATGATGATGATGATTTGTGTGCAGGCTGACCAGACATACTTTGAGTTTGGTGACGTGGTTGTGGGCAGTTCATCGACCAAACACATCACGCTCTACAACAACAGCTCCTGCTCCCTCATGTATCGTCTGCACATCGACCTGGCTGTTGACGGGCCGTGTGCTGAGGATGTGTTGAGAGACAACAGACCTGGTGAATATATCATTGTCATCGTCATCATCATCATCATCATGTATCGTCTGCACATCGATCTGGCTGTTGACGGGCCGTGTGCTGAGGATGTGTTGAGAGACAACAGACCTGGTGAATATTATCCTCATCATCATCGTCATCATCATCATCATCATCATCATCATCATCATCATGTATCGTCTGCACATCGACCTGGCTGTTGACGGGCCGTGTGCTGAGGATGTGTTGAGAGACAACAGACCTGGTGAATATTATCCTCATCATCATCGTCATCGTCATCATCATCATCATCATCATCATCATCATCATCATCATGTATCGTCTGCACATCGACCTGGCTGTTGACGGGCCGTGTGCTGAGGATGTGTTGAGAGACAACAGACCTGGTGAATATCATTGCCATTGTCATCATCGTCATCATCATTGTCATCGTCGTCATAATTATCATTGTCATCATCATTATCATCATTATCATCATCATCATCATCATCGATATCATCATCATCGACATCATCACCCTCATTATTGTCATGTATAGTCTACTTATTAGCTTGAATCAAGTCGCCAGTTGTTAGTGGGCAATGAAATACAGGAATACTACACAGTTATAATATCTCAATTTTTACCTTTGGAATTTAATTCTATATCTGGCACTCTCCCTGCTTGCTCCAAATGTGTAATGCCCTGTCTCTATTTACAGGTCTGGAGCTGGACACCATGTCAGGCACCATCCCTGCTTGCTCCAGATGTGTAATGCCCTAAGCTGTCTCTGTTTACAGGTCTGGAGCTGGACACCATGTCAGGCACCATCCCTGCTTGCTCCAGATGTGCAATGTCCTGTCTCTGTTTACAGGTGTAGAGCTGGACACCATGTCAGGCACCATCCCTGCTTGCTCCAGATGTGCAATGTCCTGTCTCTGTTTACAGGTGTAGAGCTGGACACCATGTCAGGCACCATCCCTGCTTGCTCCAGATGTGTAATGCCCTGTGCTGTCTCTATTTACAGGTGTAGAGCTGGACACCATGTCAGGCACCATCCCTGCTTGCTCCAGATGTGTAATGCCCTGTGCTGTCTCTATTTACAGGTGTAGAGCTGGACACTATGTCAGGCACCATCCCTGCTTGCTCCAGATGTGCAATGTCCTGTGCTGTCTCTATTTACAGGTGTAGAGCTGGACACTATGTCGGGCACCATCCCTGCTTGCTCCAGATGTGCAATGTCCTATGCTGTCTCTGTTTACAGGTCTGGAGCTGGACACCATGTCAGGCACCATCCCTGCTTGCTCCAGATGTGTAATGCCCTGTGCTGTCTCTATTTACAGGTGTAGAGCTGGACACTATGTCAGGCACCATCCTTGCTTGCTCCAGATGTGCAATGTCCTGTCTCTATTTACAGGTCTGGAGCTGGACACTATGTCAGGCACCATCCCTGCTTGCTCCAGATGTGCAATGTCCTGTCTCTATTTACAGGTCTGGAGCTGGACACTATGTCAGGCACCATCCCTGCTTGCTCCAGATGTGCAATGTCCTGTCTCTGTTTACAGGTCTGGAGCTGGACACCATGTCAGGCACCATCCCTGCTTGCTCCAGATGTGTAATGTCCTGTCTCTGTTTACAGGTCTGGAGCTGGACACCATGTCAGGCACCATCCCTGCTTGCTCCAGATGTGTAATGTCCTGTCTCTGTTTACAGGTCTGGAGCTGGACACCATGTCAGGCACCATCCCTGCGCGTTCCAAGCGTGTTGTGATCGCCACGGTGCGTCCTGTGCGCCGTGTGACCTACCAGTACAGCGTGTCCTACCAGCTGCTGACACCAGAAGGTACAAAATGTCTACTGGTGCGTTAGTTTTTTAGTCCAATAGATCGCAACCCGACTTAAAATGTTTGTTATGAGCTTATCTTTTTTGCCACTATGTTGTAGAAAAAGGAAAAAGAAAAAGGTGCGTTGGAAGACTCCTGGTACCTTTTTGTTGATCCTTTTTGTGCATTATTCTCCACAAGGTACTGCAGTCAACTTTTCATCTCCTTTTGCCACGAACCATTCTTTGATCCTTAAAGCCGCACCAGGGCTATAAAAGGAGGGAAGGCGTGAGGCGCGCTCTGCATTTGAATCGCTGCCCGCCACAGATAGTTCACCCTTCTTTTTTCCCTGCTGTACCAGCCACTGCCAGTGACAGGCTTCTTGCTGCCAGGCAGAACTGTTCTGACTAGCGAGACCCCATCCCTGGGATCGGTTGTTTTGCCTTTAAGTGGCATCTGCAGTTTTGTTGATTTCAAGGCAGTATGTAAAAGTACTCTTGTTCGGCTCTCTTGAAAGCAAAGTGTAAGCGATCGATTTTGATTCCAAGTCAATGGACAATGAGCCTTATGTCATACATTTCAGTGATGAAGGTGTTCAATGAAGTGATGGATTTTGATTCCAAGTCCTTTTTGTGCATTATTTGTGCATTATTGTTCCAGTGACGTTGCAGTCTCTTTCATTTTTTTTTTCCCAAGTCCATGGACAATGTATGTCATACATTTCAGTGATGAAGGTGTTCAATGAAGTGATGGATTTTGATTCCAAGTCAATGGACAATGTATGTCATACACTTCTGTGATGAAGGTGTTCAATGAAGTGATGGATTTTGATTCCAAGTCAATGGACAATGTATGTTATACACTTCAGTGATGAAGGTGTTCAATGAAGTGATGGATTTTGATTTCAAGTCAATGGACAATGTATGTCATACACTTCAGTGATGAAGGTGTTCAATGAAGTGATGGATTTTGATTCCAAGTCAATGGACAATGTATGTCATACACTTCAGTGATGAAGGTGTTCAATGAAGTGATGGATTTTGATTCCAAGTCAATGGACAATGAGCCTTATGTCATACACTTCAGTGATGAAGGTGTTCAATGAAGTTGTGCAAAAATGTGGCACTGACGGTGAAAACATTGATGTGATGAACGACTTTTATCGTTTTGTCATTCAAATTTTGTTACAACAATAAACTGCACTTTAACACTCGTTTACAAAATACAAAATTGGGCTGTGATTGTGTTTAGTAGGGAAAAAAGATGAATTCAGAATATTCTTTATCAGAAGGATAGATTATGTTGATGATGTCGCAGCCAAGGTGTCAGAATTTGCAGCCCACGAACAGCAGCACCTGTTCGTAAAAATAGTTCCCCCACCTTCTTGAAGTTCTGCGCTTGTAACTTCCTCTAATCTGCCACTCTCTTTGACTCTTCTGCCTTTCCCCTTTGCTTTCTATCATCTACTATCTTTCTGACTTATTGGCCCATTCTCCTGCCTTTTTTCAAAAAAATATTTCAAATAATTTTTCTCCTTTGAGCTCCTCCGAAATCAGAATGTGTCGGCCGTATGCAGCGGGGAGACCAGTGAAAACTGAAAACCGGACACGTACGTACCTTATGGCATGGGAACGATGAAGAAGTTCCACATCCTGACCACGGGGTTCTATCCCTCCATACTGATAATATCAACAATACTCATAATATCACTGGTATTGTTTCAGCCAAGGTATCGGACTTTGCGGCCCACGAACAGCAGCACCTGTTCCACATCCTGACCACGGGGGTCTACCCCTCCATCGCCGTCACTGACGCCAGGTGTGGGGGCAGTCTGGTGTCCATCAGCAAGAAACACCTCTGGAGTCTGTTCTCCCTCGACAGGTCAGTTACAGGCTTAATTCATTGTTTAATTGATAGTGATCATGATAATTTGGGTGTGGGGGGAGTCTGGTGTCCATCAGCAAGAAACACCTCTGGAGTCTGTTCTCCCTCGACAGGTCAGTTACATGCTTAATTCATTGTTTAATTGATAGTGATCATAATAATTCAGGTGTGGGGGGAGTCTGGTGTCCATCAGCAAAAAACACCTCTGGAGTCCGTTCTCCCTGGACTGGTGAATATCATCGTAATTGTCATCTTCATCATTGTCATCATCAACATCGTTATTAACATCATCATTTTGTCACAATGATAATGATAAAGAAAAGAAAGAGAAGTTCATTGCGATAAAGAAATAGTCTGCAAGCTTTCTGCAAGTCTAGAAAAAGCATGTTTATGCGTTCTACTTTTTTGTGAAGTGGACACATTCCTCTCCAATTTGAAGTGTGTGCTGACTGGATCTTTGTTCTGTGTATTTCATTTCAGCCTCAATGAATGTCTGGACTCTGACCCCTCTGCGGAGGAACTCATGTACCACACGGCAACACGGCACAGGTAACGGCAACACAATGTGTCACAAGTAGTGAAGGTATAGAGCATAGCATGGAGCGTTTCACACCAGTGTTCATGTACCACACGGCAACACGGCACAGGTGACAGCAACACAATGTGTCACAAGTAGTGAAGGTATAGAGCATAGCATGGAGCGTTTAACACCAGTGTTTGGATTGATAATGGATAGAACAACAATGCTGTACAGCTTATCTCTGTGTTTAGGCATTTGTTCATTCATGGCATAGAGTGAATGTGTCATCACTGGTTCGTATTAAGCCATGTCAAACATTGGTGATTCTCTAAGTTGTTATACAGCTCAAGATTGTGTGATGAGAAGTTTTATACATTTTAGCATTCACGATTTCCGAAGGCGTGTGTTGTCTATTTATGTTGTCATCTTTTCTGATATCCATCTGTGTTTTATGAACACAATTTTCTGAACAGCAAATGTTAACATCTTCCATCAGACTGCTGACCATTCTGATGCATACAACATTGGAGGAATACAGTCATAATTCTATTGACATTTATTTTATTTTATTTTTTATTTTTTGCTGTCCCATCTTCTGGGTCGTGCAGTGGCGTTGCTCCCACGCCGCTCATTCTGAATCCCAATTCGCAGCTACACCCCGGCTTGTTCAGGTTGCAGATCCAAGATCAGCAGTCCAAGGGGAGCGAATCTATGTTAGGCCGTCAGGAGGCAACTAACCGAGGAGACACTGCACTGCTGCTGAGTCACTTTGGTGGAGTTCAGAGGAGCCTGTTCAGGACACCACCCACTAAGCCCCCTACTGACTACACTATTCTCTTAGTCGCGGAGCCAGCGTGAGTGAGGTCCTCCTCCGAGGGCGCCACCACGACCGTCTACCGACAGCTCCCCAGAACACACTGATCCCCATGACTTTTACCCGAACGCACCAAGGCATAGACTGGATTGGAAACCGAAACTGAGGTCACCATGAGAGCAGGGCATGCAAAGCCACAGAATTTGAGACATTTTTTCCTTTTTAATGACCGATGGAAATGAGGCGGATGACAACGATGATGATGATGATGCTATGGAGTTCCGTATCGGTCTGATACTGCATGACAGGGCTGTATTCTACGCTTCCTTTCATAATGATATCCCGGTGTTAACCAGGCCCAAGAACTACAGACACCTGCAGTGTTGGTTTTGAAATTAGAGCAACACTCTCAGAATCGCATCCGTTAAGCGGATGAAGCTCGACTGTGTGGTTTCAGTCTTCCCATTGAGCCCATAGCCACTCACTCTGGGTAGGAATTGGTCCAGGACCGAAAAAACCCTCGCCTCTGATGGGATTCGAACCCAAGACCTCCCAGCCAGCAGTCCGCAACGCTAACCACTACACCACTGCGGCTGGTCTATCTATTGAAATTTATAGGCAGAAACATTGTATGTACAATTCCAAATGTTTATAGTTTGTTTATTTTCTGATAAGATAATGTCCTCTTTCTTTTTTTCTAGTGAAATAAAATGTTCTCAATTTTTTTAAATGTGATAATGTTCTTGAATATGTTTGTTCTAATTTTCTGCTGTTGTTTTGAATTTTTTAGTTTAGCAATATACGTTGTGTTGTTTTTAATTTCAGCCACCGCCGTCGAATCTCTGTGTACACGAGGGCCATCTTGGACTTCAACTTCAGTGCGGCGCCCCTGGACAGCGAGCCCTGCACCGTCACACTCATGCTGGAAAACACCGGCACCGTCGCCACCGATTGGTCAGTATAAATAGCAACAGTGTTAGGCACTGATTGGTTCATGTCAATAGCAACATGCCATGGTTGCATCAGTTTAATAACAAATCACATTGATTCGTCAGTATAGAGAGCAATGCACCATTATTACTCAGAAGAAATGACCAACGCACTATGGTTGGTCAGTGTAGATAACAGCACCAAGTGGTCAACACAATGGGAGCAAACACACAGAGAAGGGTTTGTTTAACACACAGTGCAGAACAGGGCAGTGGCAGTTTTGTCTTCATCAGAAATCACACCAAAGCGACAGAACTGAAGGAGATTTATTTGTTAATGTACTTTTATTCGTGAGTGTATAGGTTTATTGTGTGCACGCACACCTCCATGCCTACTGCTGTAAATGCAGCACATGACCAGTGTTTTCTTCTTTGTTCTGGCAGGGCGTTCCTGTTCCCCTGTGATCTACAACTGGAGTTGGAGTACTGGGCAGAGACAGGGGAGTTTGACGAAGATGAGCTACACGAGGTAACACACACTACACTATCTCCTTTGACTATGCTACTACAAAGTGTTGGCTACACTGACTATAGTGTTGACTGTGGAGTGTGTAGTGTTGACTGTTGTAACTGCTGAGTACTGGGCACAGACAGGGGAGTTTGACGAAGATGAGCTACACGAGGTAACACACACTACACTCCTTCACTATCTCCTTTGACTATGCTGCCGCAGACTGTTGGCTACACTGTCTATGGTGTTGACTGTGGACTGTATAGTGGTGCATGGAATCGCTTCAGATTTTGTGTGGAGGTGTATCACCTAAAGGACGCAAAGAGGGTGGGGGCTAAGATGTGGGGAGGAGGGGAGGTAGGGGACGTAACGGTCGAAGGACATAGCTGCCACTCGGCGACACGCTTGTTTTTTTATGCCATAATGGCCCATTCTCCTGCCTTTGATTCAAAGTGTTTATGAAATGTCAGAGATGTTTTGGTTGTTGCTGTTGTTGTTTTTTCCTTTTATTTTGCAGTTTGGTAGTGAAAAGGGTTGCAGGGATATAATTCCATTGGCACACCTTATTTTACCCTGCACAACAGAATGATATCATTAATATATATTGATGATTAGTTTTGTGTCACAGCAATGATGGCCTGAGGAAAAGTGCAATACACTTGAACACTTGACATGATGTTTTCTTTGTGTACTTTTGTAACAAAATGATATAAACACATTGGGTTTGTTTTTGGCCATTAGATGAAGGTGATGGACAACAAATTATTCGCGGTGACCCCCAAGAAAGGTAACCTTGAACCCGGGGCCACACAGACGGTGACCTTGACCTACCACCACACTATGGCCGGCACCGACCGACTGCCCGTCCTGCTCAAGATGGCGCGCGGCCGCGAAATTCTGGTCAGAAAATAGATTGTATCAGTATTTTCCTTTTCCTTTTTCTTTCTCTCTCCTGTCTGTCCACTACTGTTGAAGGCCAGGTAATTGTGTTGAAAAAAAGGTTATATTTTCTTCTTTTTTCCCCCTCATTTTGTTCTCTCTTTCTCCAAGTGTGCCTGTCTCTCTCTCTCTGTGATCATGAATTTGGCTTGACATGATTTTGGAGCTCTCTTCTATCAAGTGGAAATGTCTCAGAAAATGATCCATTAGATTCAATATTACATAACCATATTTTGAACTTTATTTTAATAGAATATTAACCAGGGAAAAGTGGCATTTAAGTGAGCTCTTGACACTAGAACATTATGAATGACAGTTTCACCTGCAAAGATGATCATTTCAAGGGGTGCCTGCAAGAACTGCCTGTCTTCCTTCTTTGTTCTGTCTGTGACAGGCGCTATATTGTTGCAGGCACCTCTTGATTTCATGACAGCAAAGAGCTCAGCAGGTTGTTGCTTTCAACAGTCAACAGATTTTCTTCTCTCTCTTATAAGCAAAGCCTGTGTATTTTGCCACTTACGGCTCTGAATCATTGGTGTCAGAACATCGATCTTTATAGCTGTGAACTATGTCACTGTGCAGCATCACAGTGATGTTGACTTGCTGTTGTTGTGTTTCAGCTGAACTTCATCGGGGTGACAGTTGAGCCGGACAGGAAGTACATTCACTTCCCCTCCAAGAAACACATGTTCACCCCCGTGCCCGTCGGCGAGAAGACCAGCCCTAAACAGGTCTGTGATGTATCGCTATGCTACAGTTATCAGTTCACCCCACAAACACACATTCACCCCCGTCCCTGTCAAACAGAAGACCAGCCCTAAACAGGTCTGTGATGTATCGTTATGCTACAGTTATCAGTTCACCCCACAAACACATATTCACCCCCGTCCCTGTCAAAGAGAAGACCAGCCCTAAACAGGTCTGTGATGTATCGTTATGCTACAGTTATCAGTTCACCCCACAAACACATATTCACCCCCGTCCCTGTCAAAGAGAAGACCAGCCTTAAGCAAGTCTGGCCAAAGTTGTCAGTCAGCCTCTCCTCAAAGAAGACGACTATAGTGAATGGAGGCCACACGGTTCTCTCTAATTGTAGCCTCTCAAAGAAGACTGGACTGTAGTGCATGGAGGCCACATGGTTCTCTCTAATTGTAGCCTCTCAAAGAAGACTGGACTGTAGTGCATGGAGGCCACATGGTTCTCTCTAATTGTAGTCTCTCCTCAAAAGAAGACTGGACTGTAGTGCATGGAGGCCACACGGTTCTCTCTAATTGTAGCCTCTCCTCAAAGAAGACTGGACTGTAGTGCATGGAGGCCACATGGTTCACTCTAATTGTAGCCTCTCCTCAAAGAAGACTGGACTGTAGTGCATGGAGGCCACATGGTTCTCTCTAATTGTAGCCTCTCCTCAAAGAAGACTGGACTGTAGTGCATGGAGGCCACACGGTTCTCTCTAATTGTAGCCTCTCCTCAAAGAAGACTGGACTGTAGTGCATGGAGGCCACATGGTTCGCTCTAATTGTAGCCTCTCCTCAAAGAAGACTGGACTGTAGTGCATGGAGGCCACATGGTTCTCTCTAATTGTAGCCTCTCCTCAAAGAAGACTGGACTGTAGTGCATGGAGGCCACATGGTTCTCTCTAATTGTAGCCTCTCCTCAAAGAAGACTGGACTGTAGTGCATGGAGGCCACATGGTTGCTCTAATTGTAGCCTCTCCTCAAAGAAGACTTTTCTGTAGTGCATGGAGGCCACATGGTTCCTCTAATTGTAGCCCCCTCAAAGAAGACTGGACTGTAGTGCATGGAGGCCTTTTGGTTCGCTCTAATTGTAGAAAATTCAAAGAAGACTGGACTGTAGTGCATGGAGGCTACACGGTTCTCTCTAATTGTAGCCCTCCTCAAAGAAGACTGGACTGTAGTGCATGGAGGACATGGTTCACCGACAATATGTGAGATTGATCGAGGTGTGTGTGTCCATATGACTGACTGGTGTGTGTGTCCATATGGCTGACTTTTGGTTGAATGGTGTGTGTGTCCATATGGCTGACTGTGTGTGTGTCCATATAACTGACTGGTTTGTGTGTCCATATGACTGACTGGTGTGTGTGTCCATATGACTGACTGGTGTGTGTGTCCATATGACTGACTGGTGTGTGTGTCCATATGACTGACTGGTGTGTGTCCATATGACTGACTGGTGTGTGTCCATATGGCTGACTGGTGTGTGTGTCCATATGACTGACTGGTGTGTGTGTCCATATGACTGACTGGTGTGTGTGTCCATATGGCTGACTGGTGTGTGTCCATATGTCTGACTGGTGTGTGTGCTAACTAACTGGTGTGTGTGTCCATGTGACTGACTGGTGTGTGTGTCCATGTGACTGACTGGTGTGTGTCCATATGACTGACTGGTGTGTGTCCATATGGCTGACTGGTGTGTGTCCATGTGGCTGACTGGTGTGTGTGTCCATGGCAGGTGTACGAGCTGTACAATGGAGGGGCCATCCCTGTGCGCTATGAACTGGACCTCACCCCTCTGGACATCATCCAGAAGGTCAGAGTGCACACCGGCACGCACACAGCACGTGCATTATGCTCACGCACGCACACACACACACACACACACACACACACACACATTTACATGCACACACATTAACACACGCACGTATGCGCACTCGCACACACATTCTCTCTCTCTCTCTCTCTCTCTCTCTCTCTCTCTCTCTCTCTCTCTTACACACACACACACAGAAGCTAAGAACGGTGATGCTATCCCTCGTGCAGTTCTTTTTCTGTAACACACCAAGAACCTTAAACGTTTGTCGCCTAAAAAAAAGAGGCCATAGACAGAATATTTATACACGACTAAAAATACACCCCTTGCCATCTTTTAATGACAATAACAACGCACATTTTCACAGAACAGTAACCCTGGTGATCGCATTTTAGTCCATGGCGATTTTCATGACTGCAAAATATGCCATCTCTTTCTACTTCTCCTCTGTATTTCCCCTCAGGAAAATTACGACCAGCCCATCTTCGAATGCCTGAACCCGGTAGGGGAGATAGCCCCTGGGCGCAGCGTGTCCATCGAGTGGAGGTTCTCTCCCCTGGAGGCCAAGACCTACATGGTGGACGTGCCCATCAGGGTGCACAACGGGGACTCTGCCATCGTCACCTTCACCGGCATCGGCTACGACCGGAGGATCATGGGAGACACCATGCCGCTCAACGAGACGCAGGACATGAGTGGGGTGCCCAGCGTGCAGAGCATTGCACTGCCGGGACAGGTAGAGAGAGAGACAGGGAGAGAGAGAGAGACAGGGAGAGAGAGAGACAGGGAGAGAGAGAGACTGTCAGACGCAGGACATGAGTGGGGTGCCCAGTGTGCAGAGCATTGCACTGCCGGGACAGGTAGAGAGAGAGACAGGGAGAGAGAGAAACAGGGAGAGAGAGAGACAGGGAGAGAGAGAGACAGGGAGAGAGAGAGACAGGGAGAGAGAGAGAGAGAGAGAGAGAGAGACAGGGAGAGAGAGAGACTGTCAGACGCAGGACGTGAGTGGGGTGCCCAGCATGCAGAGCATTGCACTGCCGGGACAGGTAGAGAGAGAGACAGGGAGAGAGAGAGACAGGGAGAGAGAGAGAGAGAGAGAGAGAGAGAGAGAGAGAGACAGGGAGAGAGAGAGAGACAGGGAGAGAGAGAGACTGTCAGACGCAGGACATGAGTGGGGTGCCCAGCGTGCAGAGCATTGCACTGCCGGGACAGGTAGAGAGAGAGACAGGGAGAGAGAGACAGAGACTGGAACAGGTGTGTGTATGTGTGAGACAGACCGAATGAACAGATTATATCACTGAGAAAGAGAGAGGAGGAGAGAAATAACTTAACAAACGAATAAACAAATTATATCGTTAAGAAGGGTGGGGGAGAAGGAGGGAGGGAGAGAAATAGAGAGTCAGATAGAGAAAGAGAAAGACAGAGAGAATCAGTGAGACTCAGGACAGGTAAAGGGAGAGGGGAGGGGGGAGGGAAAAAGAGTGACAGAAAAAGAGATTTGTGATGTCGTGTCAGCGGTCTGTGAAGTGCATTTGTTATGTCATCATCTACTGTGGGTTGTTGCCGTGTCATGACACACTGTGAACTGTCATGTTGCCAGTTGGCCCAGCTGTCGGTGGAGCGGATGTCGTTCGGCAACATGCCGTTGTTCAGCCAGGCGCGACGCATGGTGTTCGTGGTCAACCGCTCCAAGTCCCGCCCCATCTCCTTCCATTGGCACGTCACCTCCCAGCAGGACAGCAAGGTACAGTACTGGATCACTGCACGTTACACATGCACACCCCTTTACCACTCTCCAAGTCCCCCCCCATCTCCTTCCATTGACACGTCACCACTGACTTTGGACGAGAGTGGAGGTGATTAAAAGAAGTCGGCAAAGTGAAACTGTAATATCGATTGCACAATCCTATGGAGTTGGAAAGACCCAAATCCAGTTTTAATATGTCATTGTATGTGTGCATGAAGAAGAGAGTATGAACTGTGCTGAACTTTTTCTTTCTACGGCTGCCAGTGAAAACCTCCGTCATACGACCCCTCCAATTTACGACCGATTTTTCAGGACATTTGGGAAGTCTTAAAATAGAGGTTTGTCTGTATTGCATTTTATATTTTGAAGTGTTTTTCAGGCTTAATAAGTTCTTATTTAGGTGCAAGTCGTTATGTTTGGGGTTTGTGTGTTTGACATTTGGTGGGCTACCAGACGTAAGGGGTATGAGTATGGGGTATTTGGGGACAATATCAATCCTTTGGGGACCATGAACTGCTTATTCTGAGGGACTTTTAGTTTGTACGTTCATTGTCTATGTTTTTTGTCTCCATGGCAGGTGTTGTCGATCTCGCCTGCGGGAGGAGTGGTCCCCCCTGAAGGGGACGCCATGTGTCGTATCACCTTCATGGCCAAAGGGTCGCCGTCCTTCTACGACCTTGACCTCATCTGTGAGGTCAGTCACCTTGACCTTTGGGATAAAAAACAACCTTTTTCATGCTTGAAAACTAAGAAAAATAATTTTAAACGTTGTGCTTTTCGGATTACAAAAAGATATTAGAAATGAATCCATGAACAGTAGTTGTTAATCGTTTAATTCATATAATGTTGCAGTACAAGAAGAAGGCATTATGATAAAGTATGCATTTTGAACTTTGACAGGTGATGGACGAATACGAAATGTCTCAGTACAAGAAGAAACTAACGGCATCATTATGATAATGTATGCGTGTTGCCAGGTGATGGACGAATACGAAATGTCTCAGTACAAGAACAAGCTGAGGGCGTGGGAGGCGGAGAAGCAGCGGCAGCAGGTGGAGTTCACTGTAACGGAAAATGACCTGGATGCCGACCAACGACTGCCCTCCGCCCCTGTCGAGATCAGGGTAGGCTGACTTTTGTTATGTTTTCATAAAGTTGTGACTGCAGATGGGCACCCAGGAGTTAGAACCTGAGTGCGGCCTGACTGTCACTGATAGTAAGGCTTCAAGGCTGAACAATTTAATAGAGGGGGGTGTGGGTTCAGTAAGGCTTCAAGGCTGAACAATTTAATAGAGGGGGGTGTGGGTTCAGTAAGGCTTCAAGGCTGAACAATTTAATAGAGGGGGGGTGTGGGTTCAGTAAGGCTTCAAGGCTGAACAATTTAATAGAGGGGGGGTGTGGGTTCAGTAAGGCTTCAAGGCTGAACAATTTAATAGAGGGGGGGTGTGGGTTCAGTAAGGCTTCAAGGCTGAACAATTTAATAGAGGGGGGGTGTGGGTTCAGTAAGGATTCAAGGCTGAACAATTTAATAGAGGGGGGGTGTGGGTTCAGTAAGGATTCAAGGCTGAACAATTTAATAGAGGGGGGGTGTGGGTTCAGTAAGGCTTCAAGGCTGAACAATTTAATAGAGGGGGGGTGTGGGTTCAGTAAGGCTTCAAGGCTGAACAATTTAATAGAGGGGGGGTGTGGGTTCAGTAAGGCTTCAAGGCTGAACAATTTAATAGAGGGGGGGTGTGGGTTCAGTAAGGATTCAAGGCTGAACAATTTAATAGAGGGGGGGTGTGGGTTCAGTAAGGATTCAAGGCTGAACAATTTAATAGAGGGGGGGTGTGGGTTCAGTAAGGATTCAAGGCTGAACAATTTAATAGAGGGGGGGTGTGGGTTCAGTAAGGATTCAAGGCTGAACAATTTAATAGAGGGGGGGTGTGGGTTCAGTAAGGCTTCAAGGCTGAACAATTTAATAGAGGGGGGGTGTGGGTTCAGTAAGGATTCAAGGCTGAACAATTTAATAGAGGGGGGGTGTGGGTTCAGTAAGGCTTCAAGGCTGAACAATTTAATAGAGGGGGGGTGTGGGTTCAGTAAGGATTCAAGGCTGAACAATTTAATAGAGGGGGGGTGTGGGTTCAGTAAGGATTCAAGGCTGAACAATTTAATAGAGGGGGGTGTGGGTTCAGTAAGGCTTCAAGGCTGAGGGGGGTGTGGGTTCTTCCAAACCCTCTGTTGCCCAGCCATCCCTAGAGTTGTATTCATTTTATTATTTCCCTTCCGCTGCTTACAATGTTGCTTGCTGTTGCAGGGTGTGTGTATCAGCAGCATCTTCATCATTGTAATTACTGTTTCATAGTCCAGGATTGCCTTTAAGTGATTGGCTAGCTGCACTCTATGAAAAACAACAAACATTCAAAGATTCATGGGTGCAACTTTTCCTGGTTTACAAGGATTTCCTGTTTTTGAATTTTACCACAAAAGGAAGTTCCGTTTTTTTAATTTGTGAAACAAGATCTTTGTGTGTCTACTGTATTTTTCAAACGCTTTAAGATAAGCATTTGTATAAATTGTGAAAAAAGCAAACTAAAATACCTTCATAAATCAATTTTTGCTTCAGCTGCAGGGGGACATTACCCCTGGACCCCGGCCTTTCGGGTTTTTCACTTTGTGTAGTTGCACCCATGCAGATCTGAGCCAGTATGAGATGCTCTCCACAGTATTTGGTTCAATGATCATAACTACGTTTTTTAACGCTGTCATCTGCGGATCCAGGATCGGCCTACGAGCGGTCGACTGGCGTCGCTGCAGGAAGCAACTCGAACGTCCAGCGACCTGAGCCGATACAAGACGCTGCCTCCCATCCAAGTGCCGTCGGCCGACGAGGAGTTGGCGCAACAGAGGGCCCGGGCCAAGAAAAATAACCTGCTGTGGGAGAAACCCACCCCTCCCTCTACCTTCCTGCTTCACTTAGGTCTGACCGCGCGCACGCACGACATCGCGCATTTCCAGGAGAACTTCCCTGCGGAGTATGCTCACTACTACATCGACAGGTGAGTGAATGTAGTGAATGCATAGTGAACACATAATATTGTGAACACGCACATTATGCATTTCCAGGAGAACTGCCCTGTGGAGTATGCTCACTACTGTATTGACAGGTGCATCAAAAGTAACTGCATCAATAACAATGCTGCACTGCTTTCATGTTGCTCAATGGATGTTTTTTGTGTTTTTGTTTAGTATCGATAAAGAAGTGACTGTATTAGCGATACATTTTGTTGTTGCTGTTTTTGTTTAGTATCGATAAAGAAGTGACTGTATTAGCGATACATTTTGTTGTTGTTTTTGTTTAGTATCGATAAAGAAGTGACTGTATTACTATTAGCGATACATTTTGTTGTTGTTTTTGTTTAGTATCGATAAAGAAGTGACTGTATTACTATTAGCGATACATTTTGTTGTTGTTTTTGTTTAGTATCGATAAAGAAGTGACTGTATTACTATTAGCGATACATTTTGTTGTTGCTGTTTTTGTTTAATATCGATAAAGAAGTGACTGTATTAGCGATACATTTTGTTGCTGTGTTTTGTTTAGTATCGATAAAGAAGTGACTGTATTAGCGATACATTTTGTTGTTGTTTTTGTTTAGTATCGATAAAGAAGTGACTGTATTACTATTATTACTACTATCATTTTGTTGCTGTGTTTTGTTTAGTATCGATAAAGAAGTGACTATTAGCGATACATTTTGTTGTTGCTGTTTTTGTTTAGTATCGATAAAGAAGTGACTGTATTAGCGATACATTTTGTTGCTGTGTTTTGTTTAGTATCGATAAAGAAGTGACTGTATTAGCGACACATTTTTATATAGAGATGGACATTTTGTTGTTGCTGTGTTTTGTTTAGTATCGATAAAGAAGTGACTGTATTAGCGATACATTTTGTTGCTGTGTTTTGTTTAGTATCGATAAAGAAGTGACCGTATTAGCGACACATTTTTATATAGAGATGGACATTTTGTTGTTGCTGTTTTTTCTTTGAAGAGTATGGTGAAAGAAAGGACTGCATTGACTATGCACTTTTACATTTCTCTGAATATGTTTTGTAGAGTAGGTGTTATTTTATTATTATTTTGTTTCCAGAGCGATGAGTGAGAAGTCCAAGAGGAGTGTCAGTGCCCCAGCCTCTAGCTCCCAGTTGATCCCCACGTCCATCAGCTGTGTGACGTCCGAGTCTCACATCATCAGCAACGTCATCAGCAACGTGCTCAGGTAACATACTGTACTGTGTTGTGTTGTACTGTGTTGTTACTCCCAGTTGATCCCCACGTCCATCAGCTGTGTGACGTCCGAGTCTCACATCATCAGCAACGTCATCAGCAACGTGCTCAGGTAACATACTGTACTGTGTTGTGTTGTACTGTGCTGTGTTGTGTTGTACTGTATTGTGTTGTACTGTGTTGTGTTGTACTGTGCTGTGTTGTACTGTGCTGTGTTGTACTGTATTGTTACTGTCAGTTGATCCCTACATCCATAAGCTGTGTGACATCTGAATCTCACATCATCAGCAACGTGCTCAGGTAATATACTGTACTGCCTATCACTGTACTGTACTGTATTGTACTGTACTATACTGTACTGTATATAATTGAGCTGTTCTGTACTGTGCCATATTGTACTGTACTGTGTTGTACTATACTGTACTGTATATAATTGAGCTGTTCTGTACTGTGCCATATTGTACTGTACTGTGTTGTACTATACTGTACTGTATATAATTGAGCTGTTCTGTACTGTGCCATATTGCACTGTACTGTGCAGTAGTGTATTGTACTCTAAGTTGAGTTAGTTACTTTGACGACAGTTACTGTGTGTTTTCTGCAGGTGTTTGCTGGATGACAGTTACTCTGTGTGTTTTCTGCAGGGGTTTGCTGGACGACAGTTACTCTGTGTGTTTTCTGCAGGTGTTTGCTGGATGACAGTTACTGTGTGTGTTTTCTGCAGGGGTTTGCTGGACGACAGTTACTCTGTGTGTTTTCTGCAGGTGTTTGCTGGATGACAGTTACTGTGTGTGTTTTCTGCAGGGGTTTGCTGGATGACAGTTACTGTGTGTTTTCTGCAGGGGTTTGCTGGATGACAGTTACTGTGTGTTTTCTGCAGGTGTTTGCTGGACGACAGTTACTGTGTGTGTTTTCTGCAGGGGGTTGCTGGACGACAGTTACTCTGTGTTACTCTGTGTGTTTTCTGCAGGGGTTTGCTGGATGACAGTTACTGTGTGTGTTTTCTGCAGGGGTTTACTGGATGACAGTCACTGTGTGTTTTCTGCAGGGGTTTGCTGGACGACAGTTACTTTGCGGACGCCGTGAAAAAGGTGATGAAGGAGCCCGTGCCGTACTTCGCCCAATACTCCACCAGAACCGCCACCCCGCCGCCCTCGGAGGTCGCCGCCAATGACGACCAAGGTCAAGGTCAGCGCATAGGCAGCGCCCAACAGCTGGAGTCACCGCTGGTTGCCGGGGAAACCGAGGTGAGAGCATAGGCACTTGATGGTTGGCAGACCTTGTTCTGCTTGCTTAATTACCATTTTATATTTGTTTACTTATGCTGAAATTAATGGTTTGGATGTGTGTGGTGTAAGCATGTGTGTGTGTGTGTGTGTGAGAGAGAGAGAGAGACGCAATGTACTCACCAAAATATCAGATTACTCACAATATTTTTCGAGTCCCAATTTTTAAAAAATTCATGACAAAACTTTAATTGTTTCTGTCGTTCATTGTGCTCAGGCAGTGCAGGAGCCAGTGGAGGTGCTGGTCACGCCGACCTCCACTGAAGGAAAATTGGCCATGGAGACAGAGACACCGCGAAGTACAACTAGCAGTGAACAGGAATTGGCCAATATCACACACAGCCCTGTGAGTAGGACTGTCTGTCTGTCTGCCTGCCACCACTGCGGAAACATGCACACACACACACACACACACACACACACACACACGAGGAAATAATGTTACAAGCAATGATGATAGTTATGCGCACGCACACACACACGCACACACACACACGAGGAAATAATGTTACAAGCAATGATGATAGTTATGCGCACATAATTAGGAGTGACATGTCTGTGGTGTTGTGTCCACAGAAGACCAGCAGCGGAAAGAACTGAATGCATCCCAAAATATCTATTCTTTCAGAAGAACAGTCCAGTGCACTCCCCTCCCCCCATGGGAGTGACTCAGGTGTCGGCTAAACAGCAGCAGAGAGAACTGAATGCATCCCATAATATCTATGCCTATCTATTCTTTCAGAAGAACAGTCCAGTGCACTCCCCTCCCCCCATGGGAGTGACTCAGGTGTCGGCTAAACAGCAGCAGAGAGAACTGAATGCATCCCATAATATCTATGCCTATCTATTCTTTCAGAAGAACAGTCCAGTGCACTCCCCTCCCCCCATGGGAGTGACTCAGGTGTCGGCTAAACAGCAGCAGAGAGAACTGAATGCATCCCATAATATCTATGCCTATCTATTCTTTCAGAAGACCAGTCCAGTGCACTCCCCTCCCCCCATGGGAGTGACTCAGGTGTCAGCTAAACAGCAGCAGAGAGAACTGGCGTTCGGCGTGCAGAAACAGAAAGAGCAGCAGAAACTGAAAAAGTAAGACACTTTTAGATCACTTTTTTCTTCTTCTTTTTTTAACACATTTTCTGCATTTTATTATTTAATCATATTAAATGATCACCGAATCTAACACAATTCAAAAACCTCCTTGATAAATACACCAACATATTAAAACTGCAATATGAGCATGACTAAAAGGGTTTTGCTAATTCATCCGACTGACCCAGTGACTGCTTTCACCTATAAGTATTGCTTGATACACTTCTTGTGTCATTGTTTGCCTTTTGTTTGTGTTTAGTAATGTAGTTTCCCTTTCTATCACTGCTGTTATGATCCTCGTTAATTGTCCCCAGACTGCCAGAGTTTGGCAACGTGGTGGAGGGGTTATAGAGAACACTCTGCTGAACATTCTGAGGAAGGCATAAAATATTATGATGATTATTATAATTATTCTGCAGACTGCCAGAGTTTGGCATCATGGTAGAGGGCGTTGTGGAAAACACTCTGCTGAACATCCTGAACGAGGCGTTAATTATCACAATTATCATTATAATTATTCTGCAGACTGCCGGAGTTTGGCAATGTGGTAGAGGGCGTTGTGGAAAACACTCTGCTGAACATCCTGAACGAGGCGTTGGCCGGTGACTACAACATCACCGCGCGGCGACGGTACATCGCCATGCCGACGCACCAACCCTCCGTGACCAGCACACCCAAGAAGAACGGCCAACACAGCAACAACGGGAAATAGAGAGACGATTGTGCCGACTGTCAGTACGGCAAGCAGTCTATTGTACAGTGAAAGTGAAGACAACTTCTACTCCGTATACATGGATGTGCAGGAAGTCTTCGTTGCCCCGTATCCCGTTGTTTCTGTGATAACTCAGTATTGATGTGCAGTGACTTTGTGAAGGTATATTTGTATATACACTCTACGTGTAGGCATGCATATACAGTTACAAAACATGTGGCTAATTTGTCTAATATCTAATATCACATGAAGTCAATAGACGTTGTATGAAGGACACACACACACACACACACACACACACACACACACACACACACACGCATGTTCACAGTCATATATTAGCCATATATGCTCGTGCTTACTGCATGCACACAGGTTTATATGGACGTGCATACATGTTATACACACACACACAAACACATGCATGTTCACAGCCATATATTAGCCATAGATACTCGTGCTTGCTTCATGCACACAAGCTTATATGGGTGTGCATGCATGTTACACACACACACTCAAATGTTAGGTGAAGTTCTACATCAGCATTGACTATTGTGGCTGGGTTTTTTTAAATTATTATTATTATGTGATTTACATATAATTTGTTTCCAACTTTGTGATAATAATAGAAACCGTCCAAGATTTGTATTGCATTTTGTTATTTTTTTGGGGGTGGGTGGGGTGTTTTTTGTCCTGTTTTTAAGAGAGAGACCAGTTTACTCTATGGTTGGTTAGTGGGGTGGGTGGGGTGTTTTTTGTCCTGTTTTTAAGAGAGAGACCAGTTTACTCTATGGTTGGTTAGTGGGGTGGGTGGGGTGTTTTTTGTCCTGTTTTTAAGAGACAGACCAGTTTACTCTATGGTTGGTTAGTGGGGTGGGTGGGGTGTTTTTTGTCCTGTTTTTAAGAGACAGACCAGTTTACTCTATGGTTGGTTAGTGCAGCCTTTTGCTGCAACCGATAATTATTTTTGACTAGCCACCTTTACAGATTCTATAGAATACTTCTCGAAAGAACCAAAAATGTATATTTGATCTTTCTTCTGGATTGTTAGCTTTGTACAGATGATGAGGATTTGTTCACTCTGTTGTATACTTAAAAATGCATCTGATAAAATAACAGTAACTGTAGTTTCAATGACATTGAACAGTGTCTCGCAGTCAATGTATTAAAAATATTGTGATAAAATGACTTGCGGTGAAATGAAATGTGTTACTTATATTCACACACAGCTTTGATATCGTATTTTGGGGAACTGTCAGAAGTTATTCACTTTCATCCCATTTTTCTTTTTTCTTTTTTTTTGCTTAGTAAATTTTGTTCAATTAAACATTTTTTATCATTAACTATTCATATTTTGATTGATTATCCTGAATAACCATTTATTATTTTTCAAATTCTTTGCAGTAATAGGAGCAATCACATGGTTTAACTTTGTATCAACAATGCAAATGTTTATGAAAGACATTGAATTTGCTTTTAATACAGATTGCTACTGTGTTTCATTACAGTGACAGAAGTTGTTTGTTGTTCCGTAAAGTGATGACCCAAACCTCCAGAGATAACCCACAATCAAGAAAAAGTCAACTATTAACATTGGATGCCTTAATGATCGGGTGTCAGTCTTGTCACAACTTTCATAACAATCCTTCCAGTACTTTAAGCTGTGCCAGCTGTGTACAAACAGAACGTATTGGTATCTTTAATCCAGTGTCACGGTACTTCCGTTCCAAGAGAAATGCATGCGTACATTTCAATAAGACTGCACAAGGAATGTAGACTAGACGTTACTTATCCAGATATGTGAAGTTTTAGTTCGATTTTCAGTAACATTTGTCTTTTTTTTATAGTGCACTTAAACATCCACCCAGTTTTTGCGTTGTATTTTCTGCATTTCATGGTGAATAAAGGCATTTTGATCTGTGCCTTCTTTCAGGTGGTTCTTGCTTGGAATGCGTTGTCTGAACTTGGTTGGACGTTATTGAATGATGGACTGGATATTCTGTCTCTTGCTATGATTTATGAACAACAAAACATTTAGGCTCTCTCTCTCTCTCTCTGTCTAACACATCATATCATTAATAAATGCTCATAATCATTATTTATTGTTAAAAAACAAAGACATCCCACAAGATTGTTTCCACAATTTTCAAGCTTGCCTTATTAACTTTGTGAAACGCATAATAAACAAACATGAACTCTTCCAGCACCACGGGCGAATGTATTCACCCACTACATCACCCTACACTCCCACCAAATGCAAAGACATTCACTGCCATGTGCCCCGTCGTGTGGTGGTCTATTATCAGAGCTTAGGTCAGTGATTTTTTCGGTTAAAGCAATGCATGCACACTCAAATAAATAGTTACCTCCCTTGTCAGTTGAGATTCAACGGACACCAAGGTCATCAAAAAATACATGGCGCTAGAAGAGGGGGGTTTTTGAAGTGAACAAAATCCAGTCAGATTTCATCATACTTTCTAATTGAAACTGGGACTGCAAAAACTGTTCTGAATGTGTGACAGAGAGGGAGAGAGACAAAACAAGATTGTGAGTGAGTCTGTCTGTCAATAGAGGCATGGGTCTTAACAACTTCTTCATAAAGCTAGACCAGCAGCTAAGGAAACACACACTTTACCCAATACAAATTAAACATAAAATAATCATGGCAGGAAAATGGGGTCCAAATTCCAACAACTCCCTTTACGTTTAGTTGGGTGAAAATTAATATTTATAAAATAAAAAAACATGACCTGATCAATTATATTACATAAAGCTTTTTATTGCCCTGAATCAGCATTATATTTGGTAAAAATATCGCAGGAAAACAGTGGCAGCTCTGCGATAATAATGATCAGGTGATTTGTTGGTGAAAGCATTGTCTCCCAGTGCATAATAAGTGTCAGGATTGGAACTGCACCGCTGTTCATGCAACAGCGACAAAACGATCAGCTGCAATGAATGTCTACTCCAAGAAAACCATGTTTGAAAAATGTCAATAAATAAAACAAAAAACAATAGTATGAATAAATTTCTGAAATAGTTTTTTGTAGTATAACAAAATATGTATGATTTAGTTTTTAATTGGTGCCTAGTGGGCAACTCTCACTTCTTTTATTGTTAGAAAGATTTGATATGTATGCTACGCCCAACACGTGAAATTGACCAGTTCATGAAATGGACAATGTACTGCACATTTTCCCATTCCCATTCCTGCAGCTGTTAAGGCCGATTCAACAGTAGCAACATTTTCTATAATATATTTTCAACCTTATCCCTCATCCCCCGTCCTTACGGAGTGCTGATCTAGGGCATGTCTGAGCCGCATATTTTTATATCATTCTTTTAAAAGTTGAATTAAATTAAATCTGAATAAAAGAATTTTTTTTTTGCCCGTCCCATCTTCTGGGCCGTACAGTGGTGGTGTTCCCACGCCGCTCATTCCGAATCCCAACTCGCAGCCACACCCCGGACCGTCAGGTCGCAGAATCTGAAATCAGCAACCCGAGGGGAGCAAATCTATGTTAGGCCGTCAGGAGGCAACCACCAGACGAGACACTGCACTGCTGCCGAGTCACTTCGGTGGAGTTCAGTGGAGCCTGTACGCAGGACACCAATTACTAAGCCTCTACTGACGTGGAGCCAGCGTGAGTGAGGTCCTCCCCCGAGGGCGCCATCACGACCATCCACCGACAGCTCCCCAGAACACACTGAACCCCATGACTTTGAAACGCACCAAGGGCATAAACTGGATTAGAAATCGAAACTGAGGTCACCATGAGATCAGGGCATGCGGCCACAGAATTGGAGACATTTTTTTCCTTTTGATGACTGATGGAAATGAGGCGGATGACTATGATGATGATGATGCTAGGGAGTTCTGTATCGATCTGAGACTACGTGCCAGGGTTGTACTCTATCTACACTTCCTTTCGGGCTGTGGCTGCCCACATGGCGGGGTAATCAAAAAAGGTCACACGTAATGTTCTCATTCCTAGCTGGTACATTTGTACCTTAGTGTTCAAGTGCTTCGGCTGTTGGGATGATCCCTGGAGTCTTCTAGCCTGGGTACGACAACAGCAACAAGAGCAACACTCTCAGAGTCGTATCCGTTAAGCGGATGAAGCTCGACTGTGTGGTTTCAGTCTTCCCATTGAGCCCATAGCCATTCACTCTGGGTAGGAGTCGGTCCAGGACTGAAAAACCCCATCGCCTCTGATGCGATTTGAACCCGTGACCTCCCATTACACTTCAACCCTGATCAATAGCTGTAAGCATAAGAACTGAAAACTCGTGCATGGCATTGCCCATTTCATGAAATAGGAAAACAGCTTGACCATTTCTTCGTGAAATGAGCAATTTCACGGATTGGGCGTAACATATATAAACTGTCCAAACTTGAGAGTCAATAGATTAGTAATGATTTCCAATTATTCTTACAGATGGGAAATAATCTACTGAATGAAGTTCTATTTGTATGGTATCTGGATAAAGAACTTCCCTCCTTTAACCCCTTCCATGCCACCCCCAGTGGGCAGTGTGTCATGCATTGATGATGTCATAACTTCGGATGTCACAAGTCAGGAATGCTAGTTTGGGTTCTACAATAGTCAGGAGGGATATAATCTCATAGCATTTTTTCTCAGATTTACTCTAACAATTCTTTTATATTCTATAATTAAACCCCCCACATAATTTCTGTTTTTCTCCGGCTGTGAAGGGGTTAAAGGACTTAATGTGTACTGCTGCACAAGATGGAAGAAGACCACACCTGGCTGTGAAGGGGTTAAAGGACGTAATGTGTACTGCTGGACAAGATGGAAGAAGACCACACCTGGCTGTGAAGGGGTTAAAGGACTTAATGTGTACTGCTGGACAAGCACAAGATGGAAGAAGACCACACCTGGCTGTGAAGGGGTTAAAGGACTTAATGTGTACTGCTGGACAAGATGGAAGAAGACCACACCTGGCTGTGAAGGGGTTAAAGGACTTAATGTGTACTGCTGGACAAGATGGAAGAAGACCACACCTGGCTGTGAAGGGGTTAAAGGACTTAATGTGTACTGCTGGACAAGCACAAGATGGAAGAAGACCACACCTGGCTGTGAAGGGGTTAAAGGACTTAATGTGTACTGCTGGACAAGCACAAGATGGAAGAAGACCACACTTGGCTGTGAAGGGGTTAAAGGACTTAATGTGTACTGCTGGACAAGCACAAGATGGAAGAAGACCACACCTGGCTGTGAAGGGGTTAAAGGACTTAATGTGTACTGCTGGACAAGATGGAAGAAGACCACACCTGGCTGTGAAGGGGTTAAAGGACTTAATGTGTACTGCTGGACAAGATGGAAGACCACACCTGGCTGTGAAGGGGTTAAAGGACTTAATGTGTACTGCTGGACAAGCACAAGATGGAAGAAGACCACACCTGGCTGTGAAGGGGTTAAAGGACTTAATGTGTACTGCTGGACAAGATGGAAGAAGACCACACCTGGCTGTGAAGGGGTTAAAGGACTTAATGTGTACTGCTGGACAAGATGGAGGAAGACCACACCTGGCTGTGAAGGGGTTAAAGGACTTAATGTGTACTGCTGGACAAGCACAAGATGGAAGAAGACCACACCTGGCTGTGAAGGGGTTAAAGGACTTAATGTGTACTGCTGGACAAGCACAAGATGGAAGAAGACCACACCTGGCTGTGAAGGGGTTAAAGGACTTAATGTGTACTGCTGGACAAGCACAAGATGGAAGAAGACCACACCTGGCTGTGAAGGGGTTAAAGGACGTAATGTGTACTGCTGGACAAGATGGAAGAAGACCACACCTGGCTGTGAAGGGGTTAAAGGACTTAATGTGTACTGCTGGCACAAGATGGAAGAAGACCACACCTGGCTGTGAAGGGGTTAAAGGACTTAATGTGTACTGCTGGACAAGATGGAAGAAGAACACACCTGGCTGTGAAGGGGTTAAAGGACTTAATGTGTACTGCTGGACAAGCACAAGATGGAAGAAGACCACACTTGGCTGTGAAGGGGTTAAAGGACTTAATGTGTACTGCTGGACAAGCACAAGATGGAAGAAGACCACACTTGGCTGTGAAGGGGTTAAAGGACTTAATGTGTACTGCTGGACAAGATGGAAGAAGACCACACCTGGCTGTGAAGGGGTTAAAGGACTTAATGTGTACTGCTGGACAAGATGGAAGACCACACCTGGCTGTGAAGGGGTTAAAGGACTTAATGTGTACTGCTGGACAAGCACAAGATGGAAGAAGACCACACCTGGCTGTGAAGGGGTTAAAGGACTTAATGTGTACTGCTGGACAAGCACAAGATGGAAGAAGACCACACCTGGCTGTGAAGGGGTTAAAGGACTTAATGTGTACTGCTGGACAAGATGGAAGAAGACCACACCTGGCTGTGAAGGGGTTAAAGGACTTAATGTGTACTGCTGGACAAGATAGAAGACCACACCTGGCTGTGAAGGGGTTAAAGGACTTAATGTGTACTGCTGGACAAGCACAAGATGGAAGAAGACCACACCTGGCTGTGAAGGGGTTAAAGGACTTAATGTGTACTGCTGACAAGCACAAGATGGAAGAAGACCACACCTGGCTGTGAAGGGGTTAAAGGACTTAATGTGTACTGCTGGACAAGATGGAAGACCACACCTGGCTGTGAAGGGGTTAAAGGACTTAATGTGTACTGCTGGACAAGATAGAAGACCACACCTGGCTGTGAAGGGGTTAAAGGACTTAATGTGTACTGCTGGACAAGCACAAGATGGAAGAAGACCACACCTGGCTGTGAAGGGGTTAAAGGACTTAATGTGTACTGCTGGACAAGCACAAGATGGAAGAAGACCACACCTGGCTGTGAAGGGGTTAAAGGACAGAAGGGGTTAAAGGACGTAATGTGTACTGCTGCACAAGCACAAGATGGAAGAAGACGACACCTGGCTGTGAAGGGGTTAAAGGACAGAAGGGGTTAAAGGACGTAATGTGTACTGCTGCACAAGCACAAGATGGAAGAAGACCACACACGGATCTCCTATGCTTCCTTTTATATTTTGTGAAGAAGAAGCCAAAAAGTTAATCCAGTATAGGTGCTTATATGTTAACAGTGTAAATCATAACATAATCATTTAGATTACACAATAATTTTGTTAACTAGTGTTGTTCTACTTATAACGATTAACGGAGTAGATGTACATGAAATAATATAAGTATGAAGGATTATTGCCAGTAGGACGAATACAAACCGAATAAAAATGATACATTTTTGTTTATGGCTATACAATTTTAATTATAGTTGCATTACTTCAAACATGCAGAGACCAAACCAGCAAGTACCCTCTCACAAAGCGTACATCTGAACACCAAGATCAAATGCAGCAGGAGGTGATGTTCTGTATACACCATAAGTGAACACCAAGATCAAATGCAGCAGGAGGTGATGTTCTGTATACACCATAAGTGAACACCAAGATCAAATGCAGCAGGAGGAGGTGATTTTCTGTATACACCATAAGTGAACACCAAGATCAAATGCAGCAGGAGGAGGTGATGTTCTGTATACACCATAAGTGAACACCAAGATCAAATGCAGCAGGAGGAGGTGATTTTCTGTATACACCATAGGTGCAGCAGGAGGAGGTGATTTTCTGTATACACCATATGTGAACACCAAGATCAAATGCAGCAGGAGGAGGTGATTTTCTGTATACACCATATGTGAACACCAAGATCAAATGCAGCAGCAGGAGGTGATTTTCTGTGTATACCACATCAAATATACCAACAACAAATATTCCTACAGATGCAAGCACTTTCCCAGCCACAAGGGGACATAATCATTTCACTCTCACAATTCTTTTCTCTAAAATTGGGACGTACTATGCTCTGAAATGGGTCGTATAAATTAAGTAGCTGACCCAAATTTAAGCCAGTAGACATATCGTCGGCGAATTTCAAAAACCTTGTATCTCGATTTTTTGGCTTTTTGAGTTAAGATACATAGTCAGCATCCAAATTTTCCCACCACATTCCACCAAAAGCTTGTATCTCCAACGACTTTCTAACTGGGGTAAATGAGGTTGTGAAAATAGACGAAAAACTCGTAAGTCCCAAATTCAGATCTAGTTAAGGACAAAAACCTCGTATCTTCGTTCTTTTCAAGTCTAAAAAAACACTTCAGTAATATTAACAAAATGCAGGACTAAACTCGCAATGTCTTGAACAACATATTCATCATAGTTAATCAATTGTGGTCAACGCAGTTAATTTTTAAAACAGTTTATTTCATTTTTCTCAAAGCTACCAAAATTGAAATACGAGGTTTTTGAATTTCACTGACGATATACGCCTTGAATACAGACACATCTCGAGTATATACATACATAAATCTACATACATGTACACAAGTTTTTACGTCAAAATATCCACACATATTGAGACATGGAAGAAAGTCCAGATAAAGTGTATAAATGTGTGTATAGTTATACTGTACAAGTTCAAACAGCAGTGTATAAATGATTAAAAGCCAGCCAAACATACACCCATAAATCATGCAGCTGTAATACAAACGCAATGGTAGAAGTTGATATGCTTATGCAAAGACACAGCAGATCTGATATGTAAATGTAATGTAAAGGCTGTAAAATGCTAAGCATCTTTCAACTTTCTGAAACAAAATAGAATTTTTAAAAGTATCACCAGGGAAGTTTAAAACTCATTAGATTTGAGACAGCGATTTGCTGGAATGTTTCACAAATCAGTAAAAAACCTAAACAAAACAAAACTATAAATGGAATGCAATGACAATGAATCACGAGGGAAAAAGCACAAATTATCATTTGAATATTGTAACCAAAACAATTATGTCCAAAGCTTAATAAATCAATAACTAGACAATGGTAAATAGCAAAAGATAAGGAGTAGTACTCTGGAAAAGTGGTCACAACCCCAAAAGTGTTTTGTTGCAAATCAACAGACTGCTGTAAACCACATAGTGACATAGACTTCAAATGTAACTCTTACTCCACCCTTTTCCACAGCATGATATCAAAATAAACAGACTGCTGTAAACCACATAGTGACATAGACTTCAAATGTAACTCTTACTCCACCCTTTTCCACAGCATGATATCAAAATCAACAGACTGCTGTAAACCACATAGTGACATAGACTTCAAATGTAACTCTTACTCCACCCTTTTCCACAGCATGATATCAAAATCAACAGACTGCTGTAAACCACATAGTGACATAGACTTCAAATGTAACTCTTACTCCACCCTTTTCCACAGCATGATATCAAAATCAACAGACTGCTGTAAACCACATAGTGACATAGACTTCAAATGTAACTCTTACTCCACCCTTTTCCACAGCATGATATCAAAATAAACAGACTGCTGTAAACCACATAGTGACATAGACTTCAAATGTAACTCTTACTCCACCCTTTTCCACAGCATGATATCAAAATCAACAGACTGCTGTAAACCACATAGTGACATAGACTTCAAATGTAACTCTTACTCCACCCTTTTCCACAGCATGATATCAAAATCAACAGACTGCTGTAAACCACATAGTGACATAGACTTCAAATGTAACTCTTACTCCACCCTTTTCCACAGCATGATATCAAAATCAACAGACTGCTGTAAACCACATAGTGACATAGACTTCAAATGTAACTCTTACTCCACCCTTTTCCACAGCATGATATCAAAATCAACAGACTGCTGTAAACCACATAGTGACATAGACTTCAAATGTAACTCTTACTCCACCCTTTTCCACAGCATGATATCAAAATCAAACACATCTTCAATAATTGATTCTTTTGTAGTATATAAAAAAGTACAAACTACCAGGCATTATTCTCTGAGTTTACACTACGTTCACATTATAGATTAAATGCTTTCTAAATGATGGCAGTTTCAAATGTCATTGCAATAACAAATGAAAAGATAAAGGAACATTAAAACAGTTGATTTCTTTTTATCTTTCAAAACAGAAACAAAACAAACTGGAAGACAAAATATTAAACAAACAAAGCCAAATTATATTGATTTAAAACAAAAAGTCTGCAAAGCCGGTCAATATAACCCAGATTGATTTCATTATTGCTGTAAGAATAATAATTCTCAGTACAGTATAACTACTGTAAGTCAGCACTCAGCAGTGGCCAAATATAGAATAAAGTGGTGGAAACGACACTGGGTAAAGGTGGCCAACCCAAACAGGGTCACAAACTCAACAATCGTAGGAGTCATCACAGACAGGAACGCTTATCACATCTATCCGCAGATCATTCACAGATTTTGTTGTCGGTTTTTCTTAACTAAAGTGTCTCCAAAACTGACAAAATAAGCCACGCAACACACGGGCCTTGTGCTAAACCATTACTTCAGCTCTTATTATATTCCTAGCAGTACAAAACAAAAAGGAAAAAAAACCAACGGTGGCTGTTACAAAGGAATAACACAAGAAAATTCAAGATGGGCGAAAAAAATAACAGCAAAAGTAATGAGGTATAAAAATCAATAAAGAGCGTGTGGAAAACTTTATTTTAAAAACCCAACACACCCAAAGGTGCTGATGAGACACAGACACTAGCCCCACCAACAGGAGAGCATCCCCCAATAAAGAGCGTGTGGAAAACTTTATTAAAAAACCCAACACACCCAAAGGTGCTGATGAGACACAGACACTAGCCCCACCTGCCCCACCAACAGGAGAGCATCCCCCAATAAAGAGCGTGTGGAAAACTTTATTAAAAAAACCAACACACCCAAAGGTGCTGATGAGACACAGACACCTGCCCCACCAACAGGAGAGCATCCCACAATAAAGAGCGTGTCATATTGGCTGCATTGATAGAAAATCCAGCTTCATAAACAAGATAAATTGAATGAAAACTACATTACTCACTCTTTGAAACCACACATTGCCGTGTGACTGTATAGATTGATATTCATTCGTCCACTCATTTACACACACATGCATGCACACACCATGACATTACCAAGACACAAATATAACACAACCATTTATAAAATGAACAGCGCATTACGGCAGTGGTCTGTTACACGTATGTGTCTGAGAGAAATAATAAACACACACACTTCCCCAAATACAACATTACATGATTAAATATACTCTCTCTGGTTATAGCAAGAAACTGCCACACAAAGAACATTACAACCGACAGAATAAAGATAATGGTAAATCGCTTCAGGACTAAGCAATCTTGGTTTCGCAAACAAGCAATAAAGATGTTTATCACCTTTACCGAATTAAAACATGAGTACACTGTATAAATAAATAAATAAATAAGCCCAGCAAGGAGTAACTAAAGCAGATCTTTGTAGTGCTGGTTGGTAAAACAGCAGTAATGCAAAAAACAATTCAATTTGAAATTGCTAAAAACATTTTGAAACCAGTTCAATGCATATCATATCACTCTGACACATAACAATACTGATAACATTTAAAGCTGACATTCAACAGTTAAAGAAATAAAGAAATAAAAACACAAAAAACAATGACATTGGCCTACCCTCCCTATGTAAGAATGCAGCACATTCAAATCGAAAGGACGTAACTGGCAAAAGTTCAAACAGATTTACCGTCTACTCTGCTCTCAGTCGATGCACCACACGCGCAGCGATCGAACGGTGCAACGAACTGGGCAGTGTTGACTGAACTGTTCAACGCATGATCCAGAGCACTTGCTTCACATGCTGCTGACCTTGGCAGACGTCTAACTAGTCTACATCCAAACCTACAATCACAGCGTCTACACTCTAAAGATTGCACCGTCAGGAACGCCAAAACTTTCATCCTCAAGCCAACTGCTGCAATGAAGAGTTTTATATTCTGTATTCTTCCTCGAGCCAGTTTAACCCTTTCACCGCCAACATCGCATTTTAGCACCACAGTGATTTAACACCTATGTCACTAAAAGGCATCAAATTCAAAATGGGGTCTATTATCCAAAGACCCTATTGTCTTAGTTTTAGGAAGTCACAGACGAATCCCCAATACTGCAGACGGATTTTGTTCTCTACCCAGGTAAATTTAATAGCAATTTTTGGCTGAAATATGGCTGGCGGTGAAAGGGTTAAGCTACGTAGGTTTTTTTTCTTTTTTTTCTTTCAAGAGGTTCGTAACCATGACAAAATGTTGAGATAATACAGCACAGATCAAAACCATCAGCAGTAAGCTTCAATCTGTGAATGCCCCCACAAACAAAGCAGCCCTGTTGAAGCGTTACTTGTGTGTGTGTCAACCATTAAGAGCTGTCTGGGAAATCAGTTAACCTGGAAACCTTGCACCTACACATCTCTGACATTGACCAGTTAGGAGCGTTTGAACTGCACAGAGTACAACTATCCAAGTCTGATCACAACATGAAAGGTGACCGCACAGTTCTACACCCCCCTTCCTTGTCTGTGGCAGTGGTAACAGCATTTAGTTATGACCACAACTACCCCCCCTTCCTTGTCTATGGCAGTGGTAACAGCATTTAGTTATGACCACAACTACCCCCCCTTTCCTTTCTGTCTGTGGCAGTGGTAACAGCATTTAGTTATGACCACAACTACCCCCCCCCTTTCCTTGTCTGTGGCAGTGGTAACAGCATTTAGTTATGACCACAACTACCCCCCCTTCCTTGTCTGTGGCAGTGGTAACAGCATTTAGTTATGACCACAACTACCCCCCCCCTTTCCTTGTCTGTGGCAGTGGTAACAGCATTTAGTTATGACCACAACTACCCCCCCTTTCCTTTCTGTCTGTGGCAGTGGTAACAGCATTTAGTTATGACCACAACTACCCCCCCCCTTTCCTTTCTGTCTGTGGCAGTGGTAACAGCATTTAGTTATGACCACAACTACCCCCCCTTTCCTTTCTGTCTGTGGCAGTGGTAACAGCATTTAGTTATGAGCACACAACGAAAGCTGACCTCTCCAGTGCTTTCCTTGATAAAAGTGTGGGACCAACAAGAAACATGGACAGAAATCCCCCCATGCTTTCAACCAGGCACATTGCCTTGCATATAGGAAGCCACATCTTAAAACATCTAACTAAAACTGTCCTCTTCACAATGCACACTGCTCAGAAATGAACAGAAAACCACAGAGGAGCTTGCCGGACATTCAAAACGCATCAATAAAAATCTAAAATCAACAGACAGCTAAGAGAAAGTAGAAACATTATAGACTCTTCTTGCTTCTTGTCTAAGGCTAAATTCTCTACATAAAACCTAACTTTGTCATGCCTTCACAGTGACCACATGCATGGAACCACCTTCAACTCTTAACTGCATCCAGGCTGGTCCTGAAGAGTGTTTCTACAGCAGCAGCTACTAACCTCAATACTGCACACAGACTATTGAACACATGCATGGAACCACCTTCAACTCTTAACTGCATCCAGGCTGGTCCTGAAGAGTGTTTCTACAGCAGCAGCTACTAACCTCAATACTGCACACAGACTATTGAACACATGCATGGAACCACCTTCAACTCTTAACTGCATACAGGCTGGTCCTGAAGAGTGTTTCTACAGCAGCAGCAGCTACTAACCTCAATACTGCACACAGACTATTGAACACATGCATGGAACCACCTTCAACTCTTAACTGCACACAGGCTGGTCCTGAAGAGTGTTTCTACAGCAGCTACTAACCTCAATACTGCACACAGACTAGGAACATCGCTGATTGGTGACTGGCTCTTTTTCTTTTTTTAGTTATTTGGTTTCTCTATCTACGCTTCATGTCCCTTCTAAATGGATACACTTTGTGAAGACACTACACACATCATCGGGTGTTATCTTCCTACCTGCTAGTTGGCAGACTCTATGACTAACTGGTCTTCTAAATGGATACACTTTGTGAAGACACTACACACATCATCGGGTGTTATCTTCCTACCTGCTAGTTGGCAGACTCTATGACTAACTAGTCTTCTAAATGGATACACTTTGTGAAGACACTACACATCATCGGGTGTTATCTTCCTACCTGCTAGTTGGCAGACTCTATGACTAACTGGTCTTCTAAATGGATACACTTTGTGAAGACACTACACACATCATCGGGTGTTATCTTCCTACCTGCTAGTTGGCAGACTCTATGACTAACTGGTCTTCTAAATGGATACACTTTGTGAAGACACTACACACATCATCGGGTGTTATCTTCCTACCTGCTAGTTGGCAGACTCTATGACTAACTAGTCTTCTAAATGGATACACTTTGTGAAGACACTACACACATCATCGGGTGTTATCTTCCTACCTGCTAGTTGGCAGACTCTATGACTAACTGGTCTTCTAAATGGATACACTTTGTGAAGACACTACACACATCATCGGGTGTTATCTTCCTACCTGCTAGTTGGCTGACTCTATGACTAACTGGTCTTCTAAATGGATACACTTTGTGAAGACACTACACACATCATCGGGTGTTATCTTCCTACCTGCTAGTTGGCTGACTCTATGACTAACTGGTCTTCTAAATGGATACACTTTGTGAAGACACTACACACATCATCGGGTGTTATCTTCCTACCTGCTAGTTGGCAGACTCTATGACTAACTGGTCTTCTAAATGGATACACTTTGTGAAGACACTACACACATCATCGGGTGTTATCTTCCTACCTGCTAGTTGGCAGACTCTATGACTAACTAGTCTTCTAAATGGATACACTTTGTGAAGACACTACACACATCATCGGGTGTTATCTTCCTACCTGCTAGTTGGCAGACTCTATGACTAACTGGTCTTCTAAATGGATACACTTTGTGAAGACACTACACACATCATCGGGTGTTATCTTCCTACCTGCTAGTTGGCAGACTCTATGACTAACTGGTCTTCTAAATGGATACACTTTGTGAAGACACTACACACATCATCGGGTGTTATCTTCCTACCTGCTAGTTGGCAGACTCTATGACTAACTGGTCTTCTAAATGGATACACTTTGTGAAGACACTACACACATCATCGGGTGTTATCTTCCTACCTGCTAGTTGGCAGACTCTATGACTAACTGGTCTTCTAAATGGATACACTTTGTGAAGACACTACACACATCATCGGGTGTTATCTTCCTACCTGCTAGTTGGCAGACTCTATGACTAACTGGTCTAAATGGATACACTTTGTGAAGACACTACACACATCATCGGGTGTTATCTTCCTACCTGCTAGTTGGCAGACTCTATGACTAACTGGTCTTCTAAATGGATACACTTTGTGAAGACACTACACACATCATCGGGTGTTATCTTCCTACCTGCTAGTTGGCAGACTCTATGACTAACTGGTCTTCTAAATGGATACACTTTGTGAAGACACTACACACATCATCGGGTGTTATCTTCCTACCTGCTAGTTGGGACTCTATGACTAACTAGTCTTCTAAATGGATACACTTTGTGAAGACACTACACACATCATCGGGTGTTATCTTCCTACCTGCTAGTTGGCAGACTCTATGACTAACTAGTCTTCTAAATGGATACACTTTGTGAAGACACTACACACATCATCGGGTGTTATCTTCCTACCTGCTAGTTGGCTGACTCTATGACTAACTAGTCTTCTAAATGGATACACTTTGTGAAGACACTACACACATCATCGGGTGTTATCTTCCTACCTGCTAGTTGGCTGACTCTATGACTAACTAGTCTTCTAAATGGATACACTTTGTGAAGACACTACACACATCATCGGGTGTTATCTTCCTACCTGCTAGTTGGCTGACTCTATGACTAACTAGTCTTCTAAATGGATACACTTTGTGAAGACACTACACACATCATCGGGTGTTATCTTCCTACCTGCTAGTTGGCTGACTCTATGACTAACTAGTCTTCTAAATGGATACACTTTGTGAAGACACTACACACATCATCGGGTGTTATCTTCCTACCTGCTAGTTGGCAGACTCTATGACTAACTAGTCTTCTAAATGGATACACTTTGTGAAGACACTACACACATCATCGGGTGTTATCTTCCTACCTGCTAGTTGGCAGACTCTATGACTAACTGGTCTTCTAAATGGATACACTTTGTGAAGACACTACACACATCATCGGGTGTTATCTTCCTACCTGCTAGTTGGCAGACTCTATGACTAACTGGTCTTCTAAATGGATACACTTTGTGAAGACACTACACACATCATCGGGTGTTATCTTCCTACCTGCTAGTTGGCAGACTCTATGACTAACTGGTCTTCTAAATGGATACACTTTGTGAAGACACTACACACATCATCGGGTGTTATCTTCCTACCTGCTAGTTGGCAGACTCTATGACTAACTGGTCTTCTAAATGGATACACTTTGTGAAGACACTACACACATCATCGGGTGTTATCTTCCTACCTGCTAGTTGGCAGACTCTATGACTAACTGGTCTTCTAAATGGATACACTTTGTGAAGACACTACACACATCATCGGGTGTTATCTTCCTACCTGCTAGTTGGCTGACTCTATGACTAACTGGTCTTCTAAATGGATACACTTTGTGAAGACACTACACACATCATCGGGTGTTATCTTCCTACCTGCTAGTTGGCTGACTCTATGACTAACTGGTCTTCTAAATGGATACACTTTGTGAAGACACTACACACATCATCGGGTGTTATCTTCCTACCTGCTAGTTGGCTGACTCTATGACTAACTAGTCTTCTAAATGGATACACTTTGTGAAGACACTACACACATCATCGGGTGTTATCTTCCTACCTGCTAGTTGGCAGACTCTATGACTAACTGGTCTTCTAAATGGATACACTTTGTGAAGACACTACACACATCATCGGGTGTTATCTTCCTTCCTGCTAGTTGGCTGACTCTATGACTAACTAGTCTTCTAAATGGATACACTTTGTGAAGACACTACACACATCATCGGGTGTTATCTTCCTACCTGCTAGTTGGCTGACTCTATGACTAACTAGTCTTCTAAATGGATACACTTTGTGAAGACACTACACACATCATCGGGTGTTATCTTCCTACCTGCTAGTTGGCTGACTCTATGACTAACTAGTCTTCTAAATGGATACACTTTGTGAAGACACTACACACATCATCGGGTGTTATCTTCCTACCTGCTAGTTGGCTGACTCTATGACTAACTGGTCTTCTAAATGGATACACTTTGTGAAGACACTACACACATCATCGGGTGTTATCTTCCTTCCTGCTAGTTGGCTGACTCTATGACTAACTAGTCTTCTAAATGGATACACTTTGTGAAGACACTACACACATCATCGGGTGTTATCTTCCTACCTGCTAGTTGGCAGACTCTATGACTAACTGGTCTTCTAAATGGATACACTTTGTGAAGACACTACACACATCATCGGGTGTTATCTTCCTACCTGCTAGTTGGCAGACTCTATGACTAACTGGTCTTCTAAATGGATACACTTTGTGAAGACACTACACACATCATCGGGTGTTATCTTCCTACCTGCTAGTTGGCAGACTCTATGACTAACTGGTCTTCTAAATGGATACACTTTGTGAAGACACTACACACATCATCGGGTGTTATCTTCCTACCTGCTAGTTGGCAGACTCTATGACTAACTGGTCTTCTAAATGGATACACTTTGTGAAGACACTACACACATCATCGGGTGTTATCTTCCTACCTGCTAGTTGGCAGACTCTATGACTAACTGGTCTTCTAAATGGATACACTTTGTGAAGACACTACACACATCATCGGGTGTTATCTTCCTACCTGCTAGTTGGCAGACTCTATGACTAACTGGTCTTCTAAATGGATACACTTTGTGAAGACACTACACACATCATCGGGTGTTATCTTCCTACCTGCTAGTTGGCAGACTCTATGACTAACTAGTCTTCTAAATGGATACACTTTGTGAAGACACTACACATCATCGGGTGTTATCTTCCTACCTGCTAGTTGGCAGACTCTATGACTAACTGGTCTTCTAAATGGATACACTTTGTGAAGACACTACACACATCATCGGGTGTTATCTTCCTACCTGCTAGTTGGCTGACTCTATGACTAACTGGTCTTCTAAATGGATACACTTTGTGAAGACACTACACACATCATCGGGTGTTATCTTCCTACCTGCTAGTTGGCAGACTCTATGACTAACTGGTCTTCTAAATGGATACACTTTGTGAAGACACTACACACATCATCGGGTGTTATCTTCCTACCTGCTAGTTGGCAGACTCTATGACTAACTGGTCTTCTAAATGGATACACTTTGTGAAGACACTACACACATCATCGGGTGTTATCTTCCTACCTGCTAGTTGGCTGACTCTATGACTAACTGGTCTTCTAAATGGATACACTTTGTGAAGACACTACACACATCATCGGGTGTTATCTTCCTACCTGCTAGTTGGCAGACTCTATGACTAACTGGTCTTCTAAATGGATACACTTTGTGAAGACACTACACACATCATCGGGTGTTATCTTCCTACCTGCTAGTTGGCAGACTCTATGACTAACTGGTCTTCTAAATGGATACACTTTGTGAAGACACTACACACATCATCGGGTGTTATCTTCCTACCTGCTAGTTGGCAGACTCTATGACTAACTGGTCTTCTAAATGGATACACTTTGTGAAGACACTACACACATCATCGGGTGTTATCTTCCTACCTGCTAGTTGGCAGACTCTATGACTAACTGGTCTTCTAAATGGATACACTTTGTGAAGACACTACACACATCATCGGGTGTTATCTTCCTACCTGCTAGTTGGCAGACTCTATGACTAACTGGTCTTCTAAATGGATACTAAATGGATACACTTTGTGAAGACACTACACACATCATCGGGTGTTATCTTCCTACCTGCTAGTTGGCAGACTCTATGACTAACTGGTCTTCTAAATGGATACACTTTGTGAAGACACTACACACATCATCGGGTGTTATCTTCCTACCTGCTAGTTGGCAGACTCTATGACTAACTGGTCTTCTAAATGGATACACTTTGTGAAGACACTACACACATCATCGGGTGTTATCTTCCTACCTGCTAGTTGGCAGACTCTATGACTAACTGGTCTTCTAAATGGATACACTTTGTGAAGACACTACACACATCATCGGGTGTTATCTTCCTACCTGCTAGTTGGCTGACTCTATGACTAACTAGTCTTCTAAATGGATACACTTTGTGAAGACACTACACACATCATCGGGTGTTATCTTCCTACCTGCTAGTTGGCATGACTCTATGACTAACTAGTCTTCTAAATGGATACACTTTGTGAAGACACTACACACATCATCGGGTGTTATCTTCCTACCTGCTAGTTGGCAGACTCTATGACTAACTAGTCTTCTAAATGGATACACTTTGTGAAGACACTACACACATCATCGGGTGTTATCTTCCTACCTGCTAGTTGGCAGACTCTATGACTAACTAGTCTTCTAAATGGATACACTTTGTGAAGACACTACACACATCATCGGGTGTTATCTTCCTACCTGCTAGTTGGCAGACTCTATGACTAACTGGTCTTCTAAATGGATACACTTTGTGAAGACACTACACACATCATCGGGTGTTATCTTCCTACCTGCTAGTTGGCAGACTCTATGACTAACTGGTCTTCTAAATGGATACACTTTGTGAAGACACTACACACATCATCGGGTGTTATCTTCCTTCCTGCTAGTTGGCAGACTCTATGACTAACTGGTCTTCTAAATGGATACACTTTGTGAAGACACTACACACATCATCGGGTGTTATCTTCCTACCTGCTAGTTGGCAGACTCTATGACTAACTGGTCTTCTAAATGGATACACTTTGTGAAGACACTACACACATCATCGGGTGTTATCTTCCTACCTGCTAGTTGGCAGACTCTATGACTAACTGGTCTTCTAAATGGATACACTTTGTGAAGACACTACACACATCATCGGGTGTTATCTTCCTACCTGCTAGTTGGCTGACTCTATGACTAACTAGTCTTCTAAATGGATACACTTTGTGAAGACACTACACACATCATCGGGTGTTATCTTCCTACCTGCTAGTTGGCTGACTCTATGACTAACTGGTCTTCTAAATGGATACACTTTGTGAAGACACTACACACATCATCGGGTGTTATCTTCCTACCTGCTAGTTGGCTGACTCTATGACTAACTAGTCTTCTAAATGGATACACTTTGTGAAGACACTACACACATCATCGGGTGTTATCTTCCTACCTGCTAGTTGGCAGACTCTATGACTAACTAGTCTTCTAAATGGATACACTTTGTGAAGACACTACACACATCATCGGGTGTTATCTTCCTACCTGCTAGTTGGCAGACTCTATGACTAACTAGTCTTCTAAATGACACTACACATACACTTTGTGAAGACACTAACACACATCATCACTTTGTGTTATCTGTTATCTCCTACCTGCTAGTTGGCAGACTCTATGACTAACTAGTCTTCTAAATGGATACACTTTGTGAAGACACTACACACATCATCGGGTGTTATCTTCCTACCTGCTAGTTGGCAGACTCTATGACTAACTGGTCTTCTAAATGGATACACTTTGTGAAGACACTACACACATCATCGGGTGTTATCTTCCTACCTGCTAGTTGGGACTCTATGACTAACTGGTCTTCTAAATGGATACACTTTGTGAAGACACTACACACATCATCGGGTGTTATCTTCCTTCCTGCTAGTTGGCAGACTCTATGACTAACTGGTCTTCTAAATGGATACACTTTGTGAAGACACTACACACATCATCGGGTGTTATCTTCCTACCTGCTAGTTGGCAGACTCTATGACTAACTGGTCTTCTAAATGGATACACTTTGTGAAGACACTACACACATCATCGGGTGTTATCTTCCTACCTGCTAGTTGGCAGACTCTATGACTAACTGGTCTTCTAAATGGATACACTTTGTGAAGACACTACACACATCATCGGGTGTTATCTTCCTACCTGCTAGTTGGCTGACTCTATGACTAACTAGTCTTCTAAATGGATACACTTTGTGAAGACACTACACACATCATCGGGTGTTATCTTCCTACCTGCTAGTTGGCAGACTCTATGACTAACTAGTCTTCTAAATGGATACACTTTGTGAAGACACTACACACATCATCGGGTGTTATCTTCCTACCTGCTAGTTGGCTGACTCTATGACTAACTAGTCTTCTAAATGGATACACTTTGTGAAGACACTACACACATCATCGGGTGTTATCTTCCTACCTGCTAGTTGGCTGACTCTATGACTTACTGGTCTTCTAAATGGATACACTTTGTGAAGACACTACACACATCATCGGGTGTTATCTTCCTTCCTGCTAGTTGGCTGACTCTATGACTAACTGGTCTTCTAAATGGATACACTTTGTGAAGACACTACACACATCATCGGGTGTTATCTTCCTTCCTGCTAGTTGGCAGACTCTATGACTAACTGGTCTAAATGGATACACTTTGTGAAGACACTACACACATCATCGGGTGTTATCTTCCTTCCTGCTAGTTGGCAGACTCTATGACTAACTAGTCTAAGTCATTCACGCATTGCACGTTCTTTATCAATACTGCACAGAAATCATGAACACTAGTGTCTATTTTTCTACCTACTTGTCTGATCTTCACACAGATGTGACTACAGCTTTCAGCCATGTCCTTCACTGCACACACACTGCGCACACACTTATGAACATCACTGACTGTTTACTACTCAGAGGCTCAGCGATTGGTTGCAGGCATAGTTAGCGACTGGCAAACGTCTTAACACCTTCCATCGTGTTTCCCTCGTCTTTCTGTTTCCATGGCAATGACCTACTTGGTGTCCACCTTCGCATGCCATTCTGTATCTAGGTGGTGACCTACTTTCTGTGTCATTGGTGATGACCTACTTTCTGTGTCATTGGTGGTGACCTACTTTCTGTGTCATTGGTGGTGACCTACTTTCTATGTCCTTGGTGGTGACCTACTTTCTGTATCATTGGTGGTGACCTACTTTCTGTGTCATTGGTGGTGACCTACTTTCTGTGTCATTGTGGCGACCTACTTTCTGTGTCATTGATGATGACCTACTTTCTGTCTCTATAACAACAGCCTACTGTCTGTGTTCTTGGTGATGACCTACTCTCTGTCTCTATAACGATGGCCTACTTTCTGCGTCCACGGTGATGACCTAAAACAGCTGGGCATTCTTTTTCATGGCTTTATGTGTCCATGGTGATGACCCACAGACTGTGTCCATGGCAATGACCTATATTATGTTTCCATGGCGATGAGCTAGAAGAGCTTGGTGTCCTTCTTCACGGCTTTCTGCTTCCATGCGGGCTGTGTGCTGAACTGGGCGTAGGTCATGGCGAACACACGCTTGAAGTCCTCGTCCCTCAGGTGGATCTGAAAACAATGCCACAATGTAGGTCATGGCGAACACACGCCTGAAGTCCTCGTCCCTCAGGTGGATCTGAAAACAATGCCACAATGTAGGTCATGGCGAACACACGCTTGAAGTCCTCGTCCCTCAGGTGGATCTGAAAACAATGCCACAATGTAGGTCATGGCGAACACACGCCTGAAGTCCTCGTCCCTCAGGTGGATCTGAAAACAATGCCACAATGTAGGATGCTTCAATGACATGACAGCCTCACCACACAATATAGATACATGTACTTCAATGACATGACACTGTCTCACCACACAATACACGTGTACTTCAATGACATGACACTGCCTCACCACACAATACACATGTACTTCAATGACATGACGCTGTCTCACCACACAATACACATGTACTTCAATGACATGATGCTGTCTCACCACACAATACACATGTACTTCAATGACATGACACTGCCTCACCACACAATACACATGTACTTCAATGACATGACACTACCTCACCACACAATACACATGTACTTCAATGACATGACGCTGTCTCACCACACAATACACATGTACTTCAATGACATGATGCTGTCTCACCACACAATACACATGTACTTCAATGACATGACGCTGTCTCACCACACAATACACGTGTACTTCAATGACATGACACTGCCTCACCACACAATACACATGTACTTCAATGACATGACACTGCCTCACCACACAATACACATGTACTTCAATGACATGACGCTGTCTCACCACACAATACACATGTATTTGAATGACATGACACTGCCTCACCACACAATACACATGTACTTCAATGACATGACGCTGTCTCACCACACAATACACATGTACTTCAATGACATGACACTGCCTCACCACACAATACACATGTACTTCAATGACATGACGCTGTCTCACCACACAATACACGTGTACTTCAATGACATGACGCTGTCTCACCACACAATACACATGTATTTGAATGACATGACACTGCCTCACCACACAATACACATGTACTTCAATGACATGACGCTGTCTCACCACACAATACACGTGTACTTCAATGACATGACGCTGTCTCACCACACAATACACATGTATTTGAATGACATGACACTGCCTCACCACATAATATAGATACACATGTACTTCAATGACATGACACTGCCTCACCACACAATACATGTGTACTTCAATGACATGACACTGCCTCACCACAGAATACACATGTACTTCAATGACATGACGCTGTCTCACCACACAATATATGTGTACTTCAATAACATGACACTGCCTCACCACACAATACACATGTACTTCAATGACATGACACTGCCTCACCACATAATACACATGTACTTCAATGACATGACGCTGTCTCACCACATAATATAGATACACATGTACTTCAATGACATGACACTGCCTCACCACATAATATAGATACACATGTACTTCAATGACATGACACTGCCTCACCACATAATACATGTGTACTTCAATGACATGACACTGCCTCACCACATAATATAGATACACATGTACTTCAATGACATGACGCTGCCTCACCACATAATATAGATACACATGTACTTCAATGACATGACACCGTCTCACCACACAAGATAGATACATGTGTACTTCAATGACATGTCGCTGCCTCACCACACAATCAGTCTACACTAGCTCTGCTTAACAGTTAACCATATTAGGCTAAGGATCATTACTACAGTTTTATAACTTACTTTTTTAAATCACATTTATTCCATGATAGCCACTTTCTTAAAGTGAACTAAAAGAAAACTGACAATTGTCAGAACAAGATCAGGAGCGTAGTGTCCAATATCCACTTTGTCCTGATTTTTCTTCACACAACTGTCATAGTTAAGGCTAGTCATTTGGCAAAACTCATGTTACATAGGGAACCATCCTCAAATCACTGGGAATACGCAATTTGTCATTACATTTGGTTCAGTAGTTTAAGCTGCAGAGCCCGAGACACCTTTTCCCTGACACACACACAGCTTCACAGTCACCTTTTCCCTGACACACACACATACAGCTTCACACAGACACCTTTTCCCTGACACACACACACAGCTTCACACAGACACCTTTTCCCTGACACACACATACAGCTTCACACAGACACCTTTTCCCTGACACACACACACAGACACACACAGCTTCACACAGTCACCTTTTCCCTGACACACACATACAGCTTCACACAGACACCTTTTCCCCTTCACACACATACACTTCACACAGAGTCACCTTTTCCCTGACACACACACATACAGCTTCACACAGTCACCTTTTCCCTGACACACACATACAGCTTCACACAGTCACCTTTTCCTGACACACACACACACATACACCTTTTCCCTGCTTCACACAGCTTCACCTTTTCCCTGACACACACACACACAGCTTCACACAGTCACCTTTACAGCTTCACACAGACACCTTTTCCCTGACACACACACACATACAGCTTCACACAGTCACCTTTACCAAAGTCGTTGAGACACACACTTTGGTTTCACACACAGTCACCTTTTCCCTGACACACACTCGCCAGGTTCACACAGTCACTTTTCCCTGACACACACAATTACAGCTTACAGATTGCAGCACTTTTCCCCTGACACACACACGAACAGCTTCATTTGAACAGTCAGCTTTTCCCGTGTTGCACACAGCACACACAGCTTCACACAGTCACCTTTTCCCTGACGGGACACATACAGCTTCACACAGACACCTTTTCCCTGACACACACACATACAGCTTCACACAGTCACCTTTTCCCTGACACACACATACAGCTTCACACAGTCACCTTTTCCCTGACACACACCTTGAGCTTCACACAGTCACCTTTTCCCTGACACACACATACAGCTTCACACAGTCACCTTTTCCCTGACACACACACACACAGCTTCACACAGTCACCTTTTTCCCTTGACACACAGCTTCACACAGTCACCTTTTCCCTGACACACACATACAGCTTCACACAGTCACCTTTTCCCTGACACACACATACAGCTTCACACAGTCACCTTTTCCCTGACACACACATACAGCTTCACACAGTCACCTTTTCCCTGACACACACACACAGCTTCACACACACCTTTTCCCTGACACACACACACAGCTTCACACAGTCACCTTTTCCCTGAACAGACACACACAATGTTACAGCTTCACACAGTCACCTTTTCCCTGACACACACATACAGCTTCACACAGTCACCTTTTCCCTGTGACACACACACACACACCTTTTCCCATACAGCTTCACACAGTCACCTTTTCCCTGACACACAACAGCTTCACACAGTCACCTTTTCCCTGACACACACACACACACAGTCACCTTTTCCTTCACACAGCTTCACACAGTCACCTTGTGACACACACACAGCTTCACACAGTCACCTTTTCCCTGACGTACAGCTTCACACAGTCACCTTTTCCCTGACACACACAGCTTCACACAGTCACCTTTTCCCTGACACACACTACAGCTTCACACAGTCACCTCTTCCCTGACACACACATACAGCTTCACACAGTCACCTTTTCCCTGACACACACACAGCTTCACACACAGTCACCTTTTCCCTGACACACACACATACAGCTTCACACAGTCACCTTTTCCCTGACACACACACACACACAGCTTGACACACACATACAGCTTCACACAGTCACCTTTTCCCACAGTCACCTTTTTGACACACACACACAGCTTCACACAGTCACCTTTTCCCTGACACACACAGCTTCACACAGCTTTTCACACAGCTTCACCTTTTCCCTGACACACACACACAAACAGCTTCACACAGTCACCTTTTCCCTGACACACACACACAGCTTCACACAGTCACCTTTTCCCTGACACACACACAGCTTCACACAGTCACCTTTTCCCTGACACACACACAGCTTCACACAGTTTTCCCTGACACACACACACACTGACACACACATACAGCTTCACACAGTCACCTTTTCCCTGACACACACACACACAGCTTCACACAGTCACCTTTTCCCTGACACACACACACATTTCACACAGCTTCCACAATTTAGACACACATACAGCTTCACACAGTCACCTTTTCCCTACACACACACATACAGCTTCACACAGTCACCTTTTCCCTTGTGTGACACACACAGTCAGCGCACTGTGACACACACACACAGCTTCACACAGTCACCTTTTCCCTGACACACACACACAGCTTCACACAGTCACCTTTTCCCTGACACACACACAGCTTCACACAGCTTCACACAGTCACCTTTTCCCTGACACACACACACAGCTTCACACAGTCACCTTTTCCCTGACACACACATACAGCTTCACAGTACGTTCACACAGTCACCTTTTCCCTGACACACACACACACTTCACACAGCTTTTCACACAGCTTCACACTCACCTTTTCCCTGACACACACATACAGCTTCACACAGTCACCTTTTCCCTGACACACACACACAGCTTCACACAGTCACCTTTTCCCTGCTTCACACAGTCACCTTTTCCCACACACACATACAGCTTCACAGTCACCTTTTTCCCTGACACACACACACAGCTTCACACAGTCACCTTTTCCCTGACACACACACACAGCTTCACACAGTCACCTTTTAGCATTACAGCTTCACAGTCACCTCACCTTTTCCCTGACACACACACACACACACTGACACACACATACAGCTTCACACAGTCACCTTTTCCCTGACACACACATACAGCTTCACACAGTCACCTTTTCCCTGACACACACAGTCACACACAGCTTCACACAGTCACCTTTTCCTTGACACACACACACATACAGCTTCACCAGACACCTTTTCCCACACACACATACAGCTTCACACAGTCACCTTTTCCCTGACACACACATACAGCTTCACACAGTCACCTTTTCCCTGACACACACACACAGCTTCACACAGTCACCTTTTCCCTGACACACACACAGCTTCACACAGTCACCTTTTCCCCACACACACACACACACACAGTCACCTTTTTCACACAGTCACCTTTTCCCTGACACACACATACAGCTTCACACACCTCACCTTTTCCCTGACACACACACACAGCTTCACACAGTCACCTTTTCCCTGACACACACACACAGCTTCACACACACCTTTTCCCTGACACACACATACAGCTTCACACAGTCACCTTTTCCCTGACACACACACATCACAGCTTTCACACAGTCACCTTTTCCCTGACACACACACAGCTTCACACAGTCACCTTTTCCCTGACACACACACACAGCTTCACACAGTCACCTTTTCCCTGACACACACACACAGCTTCACACAGTCACCTTTTTACAGCTTCACAGTCACCTTTTCCTTGACACACACACACAGCTTCACACAGTCACCTTTTCCCTGACACACACACATCACACAGCTTCACACAGTCACCTTTTCCCTGACACACACACACAGCTTCACACAGTCACCTTTTCCCTGACACACACACACACAGCTTCACACAGTCACCTTTTCTGACACATACAGTCACCTTTTCCCTGACACACACACACAGCTTCACACAGTCACCTTTTGACACACACACCAGCTTCACACAGTCACCTTTTCCCTGACACACACACAGCTTCACACAGTCACCTTTTCCCTGACACACACACATACAGCTTCACACAGTCACCTTTTCCCTGACACACACATACAGCTTCACACAGTCACCTTTTCCCCTTGACACACACATACAGCTTCACACAGTCACCTTTTCCCTGACACACACACACAGCTTCACACAGTCACCTTTTCCCTGACACACACACACACAGCTTCACACAGTCACCTTTTCCCTGACACACACACACAGCTTCACACAGTCACCTTTTCCACTGCTTCCCTGACACACACACACACACACACACACACACACAGCTTCACACAGTCACCTTTTCCCTGACACACACATACAGCTTCACACAGTCACCTTTTCCCTGACACACACACACAGCTTCACACAGCTTTTCCCTGACACCTGACACACACATACAGCTTCAGTCACCTGACACACACCTTTTCCCTGACACACACACACAGCTTCACACAGTCACAGCTGACACACACACACATACACACAGTCACCTTTTCCCACACACATACAGCTTCACACAGTCACCTTTTCCCTGACACACACACACAGCTTCACACACAGTCACCTTTTCCCTGACACACACACACAGCTTCACACAGTCACCTTTTCCCTTTTCCCTGACACACACATACAGCTTCACACAGTCACCTTTTCCCTGACACACACACACAGCTTCACACAGTCACCTTTTCCCTGACACACACACACAGCTTCACACAGTCACACACACACACAGCTTCACACAGTCACCTTTTCCCTGACACACACACACACACACACACACAGCTTCACACAGTCACTTCTTTTCCCTGACACACACACACACAGCTTCACACAGTCACCTTTTCCCTGACACACACACACAGCTTCACACAGTCACCTTTTCCCTGACACACACACACAGCTTCACACAGTCACCTTTTCCCTGACACACACACACAGCTTCACACAGTCACCTTTTCCCTGACACACACACACACACACACTACAGCTTCACACAGTCACCTTTTTCACACAGCTTCACACAGTCACCTTTTCCACACACACACACACACACACAGCTTCACACAGTCACCTTTTCCCTGACACACACACACAGCTTCACACAGTCACCTTTTCCCTGACACACACAGCTTCACACAGTCACCTTTTCCCTGACACACACATACAGCTTCACACAGTCACCTTTTCCCTGACACACACACACTTCACACAGTCACCTTTTCCCTGACACAGCTTCACACACACATACAGCTTTTCACCTTTTCCCTGACACACACACACAGCTTCACACAGTCACCTTTTCCCTGACACACACATACAGCTTCACACAGTCACCTTTTCCCTGACACACACATACAGCTTCACACACACACCTTTTCCCTGACACACACATACAGCTTCACACAGTCACCTTTTCCCTGACACACACACACACACACACACACAGCTTCACACAGTCACCTTTTCCCTGACACACACACATACAGCTTCACAGTCACCTTTTCCCTGACACACACACACAGCTTCACACAGTCACCTTTTCCCTGACACACACACACATACAGCTTCACACAGTCACCTTTTCCCTGACACACACATACAGCTTCACACAGTCACCTTTTCCCTGACACACACATACAGCTTCACACACACACACACATACAGCTTCACACAGTCACCTTTTCCCTGACACACACACACAGCTTCACACAGTCACCTCTTCCCTGACACACACATACAGCTTCACACAGTCACCTTTTCCCTGACACACACACATACAGCTTCACACAGTCACCTTTTCCCTGACACACACACACACACAGTCACCTTTCCCTGACACACACACACACACAGTCACCTTTTCCCTGACACACACACACAGCTTCACACAGTCACCTTTTCCCTGTCACCTTTTCCCTGACACACACATACAGCTTCACACAGTCACCTTTTCCCTGACACACACACATCACACAGCTTCACACAGTCACCTTTTCCCTGACACACACAGCTTCACAGCTTCACACAGTCACCTTTTCCCTGACACACACACACAGCTTCACACAGTCACCTTTTCCCTGACACACACACACAGCTTCACACAGTCACCTTTTCCCTTCCCTGCTTCACACACACACACACACAGCTTCACACAGTCACCTTTTCCCTGACACACACACACAGCTTCACACAGTCACCTTTTCCCTGACACACACACACAGCTTCACACAGTCACCTTTTCCCTGACACACACACACATACAGCTTCACACAGTCACCTTTTCCCTGACACACACACACAGCTTCACACAGTCACCTTTTCCCTGCTTCACACAGTCACCTTTTCCCTGACACACACACACACAGCTTCACACAGTCACCTTTTCCCTGACACACACACACACACAGCTTCACACAGTCACCTTTTCCCTGACACACACCTTCACACAGTCACCTTTTCCCTGACACACACACACACAGCTTCACACAGTCAGCTTCACACAGTCACCTTTTCCCTGACACACACACACAGCTTCACACAGTCACCTTTTCCACTGCTTCACACAGTCACACACACACACAGCTTCACACAGTCACCTTTTCCCTGACACACACACACAGCTTCACACAGTCACCTTTTCCCTGACACACACACACAGCTTCACACAGTCACCTTTTCCCTGACACACACACACAGCTTCACACAGTCACCTTTTCCCTGACACACACACACACACACACCTGACACACACACACACACAGCTTCACACAGTCACCTTTTCCCTGACACACACACATACAGCTTCACACAGTCACCTTTTCCCTGACACACACATACAGCTTCACACAGTCACCTTTTCCCTGCTTCACACAGTCACACACACATACAGCTTCACACAGTCACCTTTCCCTGACACACACACACAGCTTCACACACACACACACATACAGCTTCACACAGTCACCTTTTCCCTGACACACACACACAGCTTCACACAGTCACCTTTTCCCTGACACACACACACACACAGCTTCACACAGTCACCTTTTCCCTGACACACACATACAGCTTCACACAGTCACCTTTTCCCTGACACACACACACAGCTTCACACAGCTTCACACAGCTTCACCTTTTCCCTGACACACACACACAGCTTCACACAGTCACCTTTTTCACACAGCTTCACACCTTTTCCCTGACACACACACACAGCTTCACACAGCTTTTCCCTGACACACACACACCTCACCTTTTCCCTGACACACACACACACAGTCACCTTTTTCACACACACACCACACCCTGACTGACACACACACAGCTTCACACAGTCACCTTTTCCCTGACACACACACATACAGCTTCACACAGTCACCTTTTCCCTGACACACACACACAGCTTCACACAGTCACCTTTTCCCTGACACACACACACAGCTTCACACAGTCACCTTTTCCCTGACACACACACACAGCTTCACACAGTCACCTTTTCCCTGACACACACATACAGCTTCACACAGACACACCTTTTCCCTGACACACACACACAGCTTCACACAGTCACCTTTTCCCTGACACACACATACAGCTTCACACAGTCACCTTTTCCCTGACACACACATACAGCTTCACACAGTCACCTTTTCCCTGACACACACATACAGCTTCACACAGTCACCTTTTCCCTGACACACACATACAGCTTCACACAGTCACCTTTTCCCTGACACACACACACAGCTTCACACAGTCACCTTTTCCCTGACACACACACATACAGCTTCACACAGTCACCTTTTCCCTGACACACACACATACAGCTTCACACAGTCACACACATACAGCTTCACACAGTCACCTTTTCCCTGACACACACACACACAGCTTCACACAGTCACCTTTTTGACACACACACACAGCTTCACACAGTCACCTTTTCCCTGACACACACACACAGCTTCACACAGTCACCTTTTCCCTGACACACACACACAGCTTCACACAGTCACAGCTTCACACAGCTTCACACAGTCACCTTTTCCCTGACACACACACACACAGCTTCACACAGTCACCTTTTCCCACACAGCTTCACACAGTCACCTTTTCCCTGACACACTTCCCTGACACACACACACAGCTTCACACAGTCACCTTTTCCCTGACACACACACACACACAGACACACAGCTTCACACAGTCACCTTTTCCCACACACACAGCTTTCACCTTTTCCCTGACACACACACAGCTTCACACAGTCACCTTTTCCCTGACACACACACATACAGCTTCACAGTCACCTTTTCCCTGACACACACATACAGCTTCACACAGTCACCTTTTCCCTGACACACACATACAGCTTCACACAGTCACCTTTTCCCTGACCTGACACACACACAGCTTCACACAGTCACCTTTTCCCTGACACACACACACAGCTTCACACAGTCACCTTTTCCCTGACACACACATACAGCTTCACACAGTCACCTTTTCCCTGACACACACATACAGCTTCACACAGTCACCTTTTCCCTGACACACACATACACACACAGTCACACACACACAGCTTCACACAGTCACCTTTTCCCTGACACACACACACAGCTTCACACAGTCACCCTTTTCACAGCTTCACACAGTCACACACACACACACACACTTCACACAGTCACCTTTTCCCTGACACACACACACAGCTTCACACAGCTTCACACAGTCACCTTTTCCCTGACACACACACACAGCTTCACACAGTCACCTTTTCCCTGACACACACACACATACAGCTTCACACAGTCACCTTTTCCCTGACACACACATACAGCTTCACACAGTCACCTTTTCTGACACCTGACACACACACAGCTTCACACAGTCACCTTTTCCCTTACAGCTGACACACAGTCACCTTTTCCCTGACACACACACAGCTTCACACAGTCACCTTTTCCCTGACACACACACACATACAGCTTCACACAGTCACCTTTTCCCTGACACACACATACAGCTTCACACAGTCACCTTTTCCCTGACACACACACAGCTTCACACAGTCACCTTTTCCCTGAAACACACACATCACACAGTCACCTTTTCCCTGACACACACATACAGCTTCACACAGTCACCTTTTCCCTGTCACACACACACACAGCTTCACACAGTCACCTCACCACAATCAGCTCTTCATAGGAATACTTTGGCATGTCACTGAACTCCTGGACAACCCCATTGGACGAAATCTGTGTGATAAATCATCATCATCATCATCATCATGTCGTCATCATCTTCATAGGAATAGCATATCTGAACTCATCAACCCCATTGGACGAAATCATCATCATCATCATCATCATTATCACCATCATCATCGTTGTCATCATCATTGTCATCATCATCATCATCATCATCGTTGTCATCATTATCACCATCATCATTATCGTCATCATCATGATCATTATCAACTGCTTAACAACCATCCACAACATTAACACAGTCAGCTGCTTTTAAGAAAGTCTGTGCTCTTTCACAATTTTCATCGTTAGCCAGTAAAACGTTTAAAGAAAGATGAGAAGAAAAAAGGACAGCAGACAACAGCAGAAGGAACTTGTCAGTGTGAATGTCTTCCCAGCGCAGCGGACTCACAACTTGTTAGTGTGAATGTCTTCACAGCGCAGCGGACTCACAACTTGTCAGTGTGAATGTCTTCACAGCGCAGCGGACTCACAACTTGTCAGTGTGAATGTCTTCCCAGCGCAGCGGACTCACAACTTGTTAGTGTGAATGTCTTCACAGCGCAGCGGACTCACAACTTGTCAGTGTGAATGTCTTCACAGCGCAGCGGACTCACAACTTGTCAGTGTGAATGTCTTCCCAGCGCAGCGGACTCACAACTTGTCAGTGTGAATGTCTTCCCAGCGCAGCGGACTCACAACTTGTCAGTGTGAATGTCTTCCCAGCGCAGCGGACTCACAACTTGTCAGTGTGAATGTCTTCACAGCGCAGCGGACTCACAACTTGTCAGTGTGAATGTCTTCCCAGCGCAGCGGACTCACAACTTGTCAGTGTGAATGTTTTCCCAGCGCAGCGGACTCACAACTTGTCAGTGTGAATGTTTTCCCAGCGCAGCGGACTCACAACCTGTCAGTGTGAATGTCTTCACAGCACAGCGGACTCACCTGTCTGACCTCCTGGAGGGGCAGGTTTCCCTGGCCCAGCTCCTTCTTCAGCTCTTCAAACGACAGACCCTTCTGCGAAACACCACAAAACCAAGGCAGTCAGTCAATGCCTTGCATCTACCAATCATTGGTAACACCACACAAAGCAGTCAGTCAACACCTTACATCTACCAATCATTGGTAACATCACAATCACTGGTAACATCACACAAACAAGGCAGTCAGTCAACGCCTTACATCTACCAATCATTGGTAACATCACAATCATTGGCAACATCACACCAACAAGGCAGTCAGTCAACGCCTTACATCTACCAACAATTGGTAACATCACAATCATTGGCAACATCACACAAACAAAGCAGTCAGTCAACACCTTACATCTACCAATCATTGGTAACATCACAATCATTGGCAACATCACACAAACAAAGCAGTCAGTCAACACCTTACACCTACCAATCATTGGTAACATCACACAAAGCAGTCAGTCAACACCTTACATCTACCAATCATTGGTAACATCACACAAAGCAGTCAGTCAACGCCTTACATCTACCAATCATTGGTAACATCACACAAAGCAGTCAGTCAACACCTTACATCTACCAATCATTGGCAACATCACACAAACAAAGCAGTCAGTCAACACTTTGTATCTACCAATGGTAACATCTGTGAAACATCACACAGTCAGTCAACGCCTTACACCTACCAATCATTGGTAACATCTGTGAAACATCACACAGTCAGTCAACGCCTTACACCTACCAATCATTGTTAACATCTGTGAAACATCACACAGTCAGTCAACGCCTTACATCTACCAATCATTGGTAACAACTGTGAAACATCACACAGTCAGTCAAAGCCTTACATCTACCAATCATTGGTAACATCTGTGAAACATCACACAGTCAGTCAACGCCTTACATCTACCAATCATTGGCAACATATGTGAAACATCACACAGTCAGTCAAAGCCTTACATCTACCAATCATTGGTAACAACTGTGAAACATCACAGTCAGTCAAAGCCTTACATCTACCAATCATTGGTAACATCTGTGAAACATCACACAGTCAGTCAACGCCTTACATCTACCAATCATTGGTAACATCTGTGAAACATCACACAGTCAGTCAACGCCTTACATCTACCAATCATTGGTAACATCTGTGAAACATCACACAGTCAGTCAACGCCTTACATCTACCAATCATTGGTAACATCTGTGAAACATCACACAGTCAGTCAAAGCCTTACATCTACAATCAATCATTGGCAACATCACACAAACAAAGCAGTCAGTCAAGGCCTTACACCTACCAATGGTAACATATATGAAACATCACACAGTCAGTCAACGCCTTGCACCTACCAATGGTAACATCTGTGAAACATCACACAGTCAGTCAACGCCTTGCACCTACCAATGGTAACATATGTGAAACATCACAGTCAGTCAACGCCTTGCACCTACCAATGGTAACATCTGTGAAACATCACACAGTCAGTCAACGCCTTACACCTACCAATCATTGGCAACATATGTGAAACATCACACAGTCAGTCAACGCCTTGCACCTACCAATGGTAACATATGTGAAACATCACAGTCAGTCAAGGCCTTACATCTACCAATGGTAACATCTGTGAAACATCACACAGTCAGTCAACGCCTTGCACCTACCAATGGTAACATATGTGAAACATCACACAGTCAGTCAACGCCTTACACCTACCAATCATTGGCAACATATGTGAAACATCACACAGTCAGTCAACGCCTTGCACCTACCAATGGTAACATCTGTGAAACATCACAGTCAGTCAACGCCTTACATCTACCAATCATTGGCAACATCACACAAACAAAGCAGTCAGTCAAGGCCTTACACCTACCAATCATTGGCAACATATGTGAAACATCACAGTCAGTCAACGCCTTGCACCTACCAATGGTAACATCTGTGAAACATCACACAGTCAGTCAACGCCTTACATCTACCAATCATTGGCAACATCACACAAACAAAGCAGTCAGTCAAAGCCTTACACCTACCAATCATTGGCAACAGTGTTAATACACGTACGTCATGTCATGCCGCTCAGTATTGCGCTACACTGCACTTAATTGACTGACATGGCACCACTGTGCGCTGGTCTGTACTGGGTTTGCAGTGTACAATAATCCAGGTACTGTAGAATATCGCACATGAAACTGTCAGCTCACACTCCTATATTGTAGTTGTATATTGTACAGTGTAAAATGACACACTGAGTGTGATTAAAGAAAATATGACACAAGCACGTATCCACCAACTGATATGCATTGCTTAAATATAACACACTGCACTTGTTATATAACACTCTACACTTGTTATATAACACACTACACTTGTTATATAACACACTGCACTTGTTATATAACACTCTGCACTTGTTATATAACACACTGCACTTGTTATATAACACACTGCACTTGTTATATAACACTCTGCACTTGTTATATAACACTCTGCACTTGTTATATAACACACTGCACTTGTTATATAACACACTGCACTTGTTATATAACACTCTGCACTTGTTATATAACACACTGCACTTGTTATATAACACACTGCACTTGTTATATAACACACTGCACTTGTTATATAACACACTGCACTTGTTATATAACACACTACACTTGTTATATAACACACTACACTTGTTATATAACACACTGCACTTGTTATATAACACACTGCACTTGTTATATAACACTCTGCACTTGTTATATAACACACTACACTTGTTATATAACACACTGCACTTGTTATATAACACACTACACTTGTTATATAACACACTGCACTTGTTATATAACACACTGCACTTGTTATATAACACACTACACTTGTTATATAACACACTGCACTTGTTATATAACACACTGCACTTGTTATATAACACACTGCACTTGTTATATAACACACTACACTTGTTATATAACACACTGCACTTGTTATATAACACTCTACACTTGTTATATAACACACTGCACTTGTTATATAACACACTACACTTGTTATATAACACTCTACACTTGTTATATAACACACTGCACTTGTTATATAACACACTGCACTTGTTATATAACACTCTACACTTGTTATATAACACTCTACACTTGTTATATAACACACTGCACTTGTTATATAACACACTGCACTTGTTATATAACACACTGCACTTGTTATATAACACACTGCACTTGTTATATAACACACTGCACTTGTTATATAACACACTGCACTTGTTATATAACACACTGCACTTGTTATATAACACACTGCACTTGTTATATAACACACTGCACTTGTTATATAACACACTGCACTTGTTATATAACACACTGCACTTGTTATATAACACACTGCACTTGTTATATAACACACTGCACTTGTTATATAACACACTGCACTTGTTATATAACACACTGCACTTGTTATATAACACTCTACACTTGCTATATAACACTCTACACTTGTTATATAACACACTGCACTTGTTATATAACACACTGCACTTGTTATATAACACTCTACACTTGCTATATAACACTCTCACACCACACAAGTTGCGGTGCCATGTCTCAAAGAACTTAAGAAACGAAGTTCATATCCCTGACTGACATTCAACAGAGGAGCGTGGAATGCTGTGTTAGATGATCAAATTCACACTCCATGGGTTGTGGTACAATGTTCTAAACAATCCTGTGAAAGAGGGGGTGCGGGTTCAAATCCTTAACTGACTTTGGAAAGTAGAGTGTGTAATATTGCATTTATATTCTAACATTTCAGTTTTAATAACACCATGACACTCACACTCCACAGGTCGCGGTCCCAGGCCCCAAAGAAGCCAGTGAAGGAGGGAGGTTCAAACCCCTGGCTGACTTTGAGCAGTGGGGTATCGGGGTCCCGGCTGGCTGGGTCGGTTTTCAGGTACTCCTGTGCAGCACACAACTAGAAACCTTCACTTCAACACTGGGAAATCACTTCATGTCATAATAAATGATAATGCATTACACTTGTACAGTCCATTTCTAAGCACAAAACTATGACGCTTTACTTCAACACTGGGAAATCACTTCATGATAATGCATTACACTTGTACAGTCCATTTCTAAGCACAAAACTATGACGCTTTACTTCAACACTGGGAAATCACTTCATGATAATGCATTACACTTGTACAGTCCATTTCTAAGCACAAAACTATGACGCTTTACTTCAACACTGGGAAATCACTTCATGATAATGCATTGCACTTGTACAGTCCATTTCTAAGCACAAAACTATGACGCTTTACTTCAACACTGGGAAATCACTTCATGATAATGCATTACACTTGTACAGTCCATTTCTAAGCACAAAACTATGACGCTTTACTTCAACACTGGGAAATCACTTCATGATAATGCATTACACTTGTACAGTCCATTTCTAAGCACAAAACTATGACGCTTTACTTCAACACTGGGAAATCACTTCATGATAATGCATTACACTTGTACAGTCCATTTCTAAGCACAAAACTATGACGCTTTACTTCAACACTGGGAAATCACTTCATGATAATGCATTGCACTTGTACAGTCCATTTCTAAGCACAAAACTATGACGCTTTACTTCAACACTGGAAATCCAGTTTATAGATCACAAAAGACAATGCGTTAAACAGCTATGCCACTCATTTGTTTAAAAAGTCCAACACAATGGTCTCAGCCATTCGGTTCACAAGCAGACGCCCTGAAGAGTCCATTATTTTCACTCATCCAGAGAACCGTCCACACACCTACCATCAACTCACTGCCTTGTAACCTCTCACTTTACATGCATACAGCGAGCAAGGGAAAAAGAAAGTATCCTCACACTATCATTTATTCAAAAGTAAAAAGAGTTCATGTTGCCAACTCATAAGTACAGACAGACAAACAGACAGACAGAGAGAAGATAGACAGACGAACAGACAGACAGACGGACAGACAGACAGACGTACCACGGCTAGAGTAGCGCTCTGATCCCTTTCAATCTTGTTGGACCCTTGTCCCACCCACAGGTACACACAGTCCCAGCAATCCAACAGCATGACGTCTTCTGGGATCAGGTCCTCCTGAAGACAAACCAACAAATGGGCCCATCTCTTCACAGACCTACCATCATCCTAAAGAAAGACAAGCGGAAACAGAGCCATAGCCAGCACTAAAGTCAATTGTCGGATTATAAGGTGGCATGCTTCCCTCTAATTCCGACCTACGTGTCTAATATACAGAGGCACCATATTTGTGCATAAAACATGAGGAGAGAGAGGCAAAGACTGCTGTGCAAAGGTTGATGTGAACTACTTGGCACTGACCTGCACAAAGTCATGGATCTCCTATGGTTGATGTGAACTACTTGGCACTGACCTGCACAAAGTCATGGATCTCCTGTGGTTGATGTGAACTACTTGGCACTGACCTGCACAAAGTCATGGATCTCCTATGGTTGATGTGAACTACTTGGCACTGACCTGCACAAAGTCATGGATCTCCTCTGGTTGATGTGAACTACTTGGCACTGACCTGCACAAAGTCATGGATCTCCTATGGTTGATGTGAACTACTTGGCACTGACCTGCACAAAGTCATGGATCTCCTATGGTTGATGTGAACTACTTGGCACTGACCTGCACAAAGTCATGGATCTCCTCTGGTTGATGTGAACTACTTGGCACTGACCTGCACAAAGTCATGGATCTCCTCTGGTTGATGTGAACTACTTGGCACTGACCTGCACAAAGTCATGGATCTCCTCTGGTTGATGTGAACTACTTGGCACTGACCTGCACAAAGTCATGGATCTCCTCTGGTTGATGTGAACTACTTGGCACTGACCTGCACAAAGTCCTGGATCTCCTCTGGTTGATGTGAACTACTTGGCACTGACCTGCACAAAGTCCTGGATCTCCTATGGTTGATGTGAACTACTTGGCACTGACCTGCACAAAGTCATGGATCTCCTCTGGTTGATGTGAACTACTTGGCACTGACCTGCACAAAGTCATGGATCTCCTCTGGTTGATGTGAACTACTTGGCACTGACCTGCACAAAGTCATGGATCTCCTCTGGTTGATGTGAACTACTTGGCACTGACCTGCACAAAGTCATGGATCTCCTCAGCCTTCAGGTTGATGTGAACTACTTGGCACTGACCTGCACAAAGTCCTGGATCTCCTCAGCTTTCAGGTTGCCCGAGGCGTTGGAGATTTGGAACAGACGTGGGGGGTGACTGCCTTCATCCTGTGGACAAAACACAACATATGTATTGTGATAATGATCAGAACAGTCGTCTCAAAGCCACAATCATCACCATCAATTTGTTTTTCACTCCCAGCTATTATAGCGCACACTTTAAATTGGACAAGATTCCTGGCTTATAATAACTTTAATTTTTAGTTTTAATTTACGATGAAAACGGACTATCTCCAGATGATCCATTGACTTATTTTGGGCTAATTGTAAAACCTAATAATTTGTATGAAAAAAGACAAGAAATATAAACAGCATATCCCCATTTTATATTACCTCCAGTGTTTCATATTACAAGTTAGTTATCGCAATAAGTTCAATATTTAATCAACTGACTATCTGTAGACAGTCCGTTCTGACTCCAAGGCATCGACTGACTATTTTCATTTAACCTCTGGATTCTTTTACAGCCATACATTCAGCGCAATGGGTTCAGGTTTTGCTTTTGTTTAGCATATTGGTTAGATTTTGTTGTTGTTGTTCTTTTGCTTTGCAATTTATTCCTTTGTTTTTCCTTTTTGATATATTTAGTTTTTTTCTTGAGTGACTTGCTTTGGTATAATTATACAAGAGTATTTAGTAGCCTTTCTAAAGTATTCTTCAAGGAACTGTTGAGGGAAAAAGCAGAGCTGATGGAATCTGTTAATAGGTCCTTCTGTGTGACAGCCCACAGTAAAATAGAAGAAAAAGAAGAATTTAACAGCACTGGGTGAAGGTGAAGGAGCAGACTAGATTGTACCTTCAATGGGAGTCATCCTACCTGTAGCTGTTTCACAGCACTGGGTGAAGGTGAAGGAACAGACTAGATTGTACCTTCAATGGGAGTCATCCTACCTGTAGCTGTTTCACAGCACTGGGTGAAGGTGAAGGAACAGACTAGATTGTACCTTCAATGGGAGTCATCCTACCTGTAGCTGTTTCACAGCACTGGGTGAAGGTGAAGGAACAGACTAGATTGTACCTTCAATGGGAGTCATCCTACCTGTAGCTGTTTCACAGCACTGGGTGAAGGTGAAGGAACAGACTAGATTGTACCTTCAATGGGAGTCATCCTACCTGTAGCTGTTTCACAGCACTGGGTGAAGGTGAAGGAACAGACTAGATTGCACCTTCAATTGGGGGCCATCCTACCTGTAGCTGTTTCACAGCACTGGGTGAAGGTGAAGGAACAGACTAGATTGTACCTTCAATGGGAGTCATCCTACCTGTAGCTGTTTCACAGCACTGGGTGAAGGTGAAGGAACAGACTAGATTGCACCTTCAATTGGGGGGCCATCCTACCTGTAGCTGTTTCACAGCACTGGGTGAAGGTGAAGGAACAGACTAGATTGTACCTTCAATGGGAGTCATCCTACCTGTAGCTGTTTCACAGCACTGGGTGAAGGTGAAGGAACAGACTAGATTGCACCTTCAATTGGGGGGCCATCCTACCTGTAGCTGTTTCACAGCACTGGGTGAAGGTGAAGGAACAGACTAGATTGTACCTTCAATGGGAGTCATCCTACCTGTAGCTGTTTCACAGCACTGGGTGAAGGTGAAGGAACAGACTAGATTGTACCTTCAATGGGGGGGGCATCCTACCTGTAGCTGTTTCACAGCACTGGGTGAAGGTGAAGGAACAGACTAGATTGTACCTTCAATGGGGGGGCCATCCTACCTGTAGCTGTTTCACAGCACTGGGTGAAGGTGAAGGAACAGACTAGATTGCACCTTCAATGGGGGGCCATCCTACCTGTAGCTGTTTCACAGCACTGGGTGAAGGTGAAGGAACAGACTAGATTGTACCTTCAATGGGAGTCATCCTACCTGTAGCTGTTTCACAGCACTGGGTGAAGGTGAAGGAACAGACTAGATTGCACCTTCAATTGGGGGCCATCCTACCTGTAGCTGTTTCACAGCACTGGGTGAAGGTGAAGGAACAGACTAGATTGTACCTTCAATGGGAGTCATCCTACCTGTAGCTGTTTCACAGCACTGGGTGAAGGTGAAGGAACAGACTAGATTGTACCTTCAATTGGGGGGCCATCCTACCTGTAGCTGTTTCACAGCACTGGGTGAAGGTGAAGGAACAGACTAGATTGTACCTTCAATGGGAGTCATCCTACCTGTAGCTGTTTCACAGCACTGGGTGAAGGAAAGGTGAAGGAACAGACTAGATTGTACCTTCAATGGGAGTCATCCTACCTGTAGCTGTTTCACAGCACTGGGTGAAGGTGAAGGAACAGACTAGATTGTACCTTCAATGGGAGTCATCCTACCTGTAGCTGTTTCACAGCACTGGGTGAAGGTGAAGGAACAGACTAGATTGTACCTTCAATGGGAGTCATCCTACCTGTAGCTGTTTCACAGCACTGGGTGAAGGTGAAGGAACAGACTAGATTGTACCTTCAATGGGAGTCATCCTACCTGTAGCTGTTTCACAGCACTGGGTGAAGGTGAAGGAACAGACTAGATTGTACCTTCAATGGGAGTCATCCTACCTGTAGCTGTTTCACAGCACTGGGTGAAGGTGAAGGAACAGACTAGATTGTACCTTCAATGGGAGTCATCCTACCTGTAGCTGTTTCACAGCACTGGGTGAAGGTGAAGGAACAGACTAGATTGTACCTTCAATGGGAGTCATCCTACCTGTAGCTGTTTCACAGCACTGGGTGAAGGTGAAGGAACAGACTAGATTGTACCTTCAATGGGAGTCATCCTACCTGTAGCTGTTTCACAGCACTGGGTGAAGGTGAAGGAACAGACTAGATTGTACCTTCAATGGGAGTCATCCTACCTGTAGCTGTTTCACAGCACTGGGTGAAGGTGAAGGAACAGACTAGATTGTACCTTCAATGGGAGTCATCCTACCTGTAGCTGTTTCACAGCACTGGGTGAAGGTGAAGGAACAGACTAGATTGTACCTTCAATGGGAGTCATCCTACCTGTAGCTGTTTCACAGCACTGGGTGAAGGTGAAGGAACAGACTAGATTGTACCTTCAATGGGGGACCATCCTACCTGTAGCTGTTTCACAGCACTGGGTGAAGGAAAGGTGAAGGAACAGACTAGATTGTACCTTCAATGGGGCCAGACTACCTGTAGCTGTTTCACAGCACTGGGTGAAGGAACAGACTAGATTGTACCTTCAATGGGGCCAGCCTACCTGTAGCTGTTTCACAGCACTGGGTGAAGGAACAGACTAGATTGTACCTTCAATGGGGCCAGCCTACCTGTAGCTGTTTCACAGCACTGGGTGAAGGAACAGACTAGATTGTACCTTCAATGGGGGGCCAGCCTACCTGTAGCTGTTTTTCAGAGGCGTAGTCCTCCTTCCCTCCCAGCACGGCCCAGAAATCATCCTTCTCCTGACCCTCAAACACCATGGTGGTCGACCTGCCAAAAACACTGTGTTGGTCAGTACTACAGCTTTATCAGTAAACTTTACAACATTCAGGTCAAAGGTCCCATTGTCGTTTTATGCCACTAACAGACCAGTGCATTAATAATTCACTGATTGAAGCTTTAAAAAAATGAAAAACCCACCACCATAGTAAAAACAAGCCAATTTTCTAAAACGATGGGTAACTGACAACATGAGCAGAGCATGAACTCTGTACTGTGACTAGAGCTTCCTATTGGAGGGTGGACCCCATCCTCTCCTTCTCTTAGCCTCCTCCCAGCTGAAATCTGGCCTTTATCTACAACTGACAACATGAGCAGAGCATGAACTCTGTACTGTGACTAGAGCTTCCTATTGGAGGGTGGACCCCATCCTCTCCTTCTCTTAGCCTCCTCCCAGCTGAAATCTGGCCTTTATCTACAACTGACAACATGAGCAGAGCATGAACTCTGTACTGTGACTAGAGCTTCCTATTGGAAAGTGGACCCCATCCTCTCCTTCTCTTAACCTTCTCCCAGCTGAAGTCAGGCCTTTATATATATAGATCTACAACTGACAACATGAGCAGAGCATGAACTCTGTACTGTGACTAGAGCTTCCTATTGGAGGGTGGACCCCATCCTCTCCTCTTAACCTTCTCCCAGCTGAATTCAGGCCTTTATCTACAACTGACAACATGAGCAGAGCATGAACTCTGTACTGTGACTAGAGCTTCCTATTGGAGGGTGGACCCCATCCTCTCCTCTTAACCTTCTCCCAGCTGAAATCAGGCCTTTATCTACAACTGACAACATGAGCAGAGCATAAACTCTGTACTGTGACTAGAGCTTCCTATTGGAGGGTGGACCCCATCCTCTCCTTCTCTTAACCTTCTCCCAGCTGAAGTCAGGTCTTTATCTACAACTGACAACATGAGCAGAGCATGAACTCTGTACTGTGACTAGAGCTTCCTATTGGAGGGTGGACCCCATCCTCTCCTTCTCTTAGCCTCCTCCCAGCTGAAGTCAGGCCTTTATATATATAGATCTACAACTGACAACATGAGCAGAGCATGAACTCTGTACTGTGACTAGAGCTTCCTATTGGAGGGTGGACCCCATCCTCTCCTTCTCTTAGCCTCCTCCCAGCTGAAATCAGGCCTTTATCTACAACTGACAACATGAGCAGAGCATGAACTCTGTACTGTGACTAGAGCTTCCTATTGGAGGGTGGACCCCATCCTCTCCTTCTCTTAGCCTCCTCCCAGCTGAATTCAGGCCTTTATCTACAACTGGACGGACTCTGCTTTGATCTTCTTCTTTCTGAATTATAGCTCATTTTACCTGGGTGATCGAGCTGCAACGACTTTGGCCATTTCTCTTTCATCTCCGGTGCAGCCCTGAAAAAAAGTAAAGTACACAAATAAATAATAAAATGAATACACTGACGGTTGAGAAGATACACTTTGATCATGTTCATCAAATTTCATTCATTTATCACAGACAAATAGTGTTTCAAATCTTCATGTTTACACCCTGAAACCAATTTGTCACACAATTTCCATTTTAAAACATTTTGTATTGTGTCTGCTGAATTTAAAGTTTCATTTTAGCCATCATTTTAGTTATCTTGTCATATGTCCATCTTTCTCCATCTTTTTCACACGCACGCACACACATGCATGCACGCACGCACACACGCACGCACGCACACGCACACGCACACACGCACACACACACACACACCTTTCCAGCCCAGATGTAGACAGCAGTCTTGGTGAAGATGACGAACACATCGTTAGAGTTGAGAGAGGATGCCCTCAAATCAACCTGGAGGCAAAAAACATTCAATTTATGAAACTTCATTCTCTCTGTGTATGCAACTGAGATTAGAATACTTCAATGTTCTTTGGTCTGTAGTCTGATAAAGACATACTGCAGTGTTCAAGGGTCTCTAAGGCTGACTGACACAGCAATATGACAGTGTTCCATAGCTACAGGACAGATACACTAATGTACACCAAAGTCCACCATCAACCCCTTGATGATGTATCTTCATAGCACAGGTACACAGCTGAACCTCCCTATTACCACCTGGATGATGCAACTTCATAGCACAGGTACACAGCTGAACCTCCATATTACCACCTGGATGATGTATCTTCATAGCACAGGTATACAGCTGAACCTCCCTATTACCACCTGGATGATGCATCTTCATAGCACAGGTATACAGCTGAACCTCCATATTACCACCTGGATGATGCATCTTCATAGCACAGGTATACAGCTGAACCTCCATATTACCACCTGGATGATGCATCTTCACAGCACAGGTATACAGCTGAACCTCCCTATTACCACCTGGATGATGCATCTTCATAGCACAGGTATACAGCTGAACCTCCATATTACCACCTGGATGATGCATCTTCATAGCACAGGTACACAGCTGAACCTCCATATTACCACCTGGATGATGTATCTTCATAGCACAGGTACACAGCTGAACCTCCCTATTACCACCTGGATGATGCATCTTCATAGCACAGGTATACAGCTGAACCTCCATATTACCACCTGGATGATGCATCTTCATAGCACAGGTATACAGCTGAACCTCCATATTACCACCTGGATGATGTATCTTCATAGCACAGGTATACAGCTGAACCTCCCTATTACCACCTGGATGATGCATCTTCATAGCACAGGTATACAGCTGAACCTCCATATTACCACCTGGATGATGCATCTTCATAGCACAGGTATACAGCTGAACCTCCATATTACCACCTGGATGATGTATCTTCATAGCACAGGTATACAGCTGAACCTCCATATTACCACCTGGATGATGCATCTTCATAGCACAGGTATACAGCTGAACCTCCATATTACCACCTGGATGATGCATCTTCATAGCACAGGTACACAGCTGAACCTCCCTATTACCACCTGGATGATGCATCTTCATAGCACAGGTATACAGCTGAACCTCCATATTACCACCTGGATGATGCATCTTCATAGCACAGGTATACAGCTGAACCTCCATATTACCACCTGGATGATGCATCTTCATAGCACAGGTATACAGCTGAACCTCCCTATTACCACCTGGATGATGCATCTTCATAGCACAGGTATACAGCTGAACCTCCATATTACCACCTGGATGATGCATCTTCATAGCACAGGTATACAGCTGAACCTCCATATTACCACCTGGATGATGCATCTTCATAGCACAGGTATACAGCTGAACCTCCATATTACCACCTGGATGATGCATCTTCATAGCACAGGTATACAGCTGAACCTCCATATTACCACCTGGATGATGCATCTTCATAGCACAGGTATACAGCTGAACCTCCATATTACCACCTGGATGATGCATCTTCATAGCACAGGTATACAGCTGAACCTCCATATTACCACCTGGATGATGCATCTTCATAGCACAGGTATACAGCTGAACCTCCATATTACCACCTGGATGATGCATCTTCATAGCACAGGTATACAGCTGAACCTCCATATTACCACCTGGATGATGCATCTTCATAGCACAGGTATACAGCTGAACCTCCATATTACCACCTGGATGATGCATCTTCATAGCACAGGTATACAGCTGAACCTCCATATTACCACCTGGATGATGCATCTTCATAGCACAGGTATACAGCTGAACCTCCATATTACCACCTTGACTTCATAGCACAGGTATACAGCTGAACCTCCATATTACCACCTGGATGATGCATCTTCATAGCACAGGTATACAGCTGAACCTCCATATTACCACCTTGACTTCATAGCACAGGTATACAGCTGAACCTCCCTATTACCACCTTGACTTCATAGCACAGGTATACAGCTGAACCTCCATATTACCACCTTGACTTCATAGCACAGGTATACAGCTGAACCTCCCTATTACCACCTTGACTTCACAGCACAGGTATACAGCTGAACCTCCATATTACCACCTGGATGATGCATCTTCATAGCACAGGTATACAGCTGAACCTCCATATTACCACCTTGACTTCATAGCACAGGTATACAGCTGAACCTCCATATTACCACCTGGATGATGCATCTTCATAGCACAGGTATACAGCTGAACCTCCATATTACCACCTTGACTTCATAGCACAGGTATACAGCTGAACCTCCATATTACCACCTTGACTTCACAGCACAGGTATACAGCTGAACCTCCATATTACCACCTTGACTTCATAGCACAGGTATACAGCTGAACCTCCCTATTACCACCTTGACTTCACAGCACAGGTATACAGCTGAACCTCCATATTACCACCTGGATGATGACTTCATAGCACAGGTATACAGCTGAACCTCCATATTACCACCTGGATGATGCATCTTCACAGCACAGGTATACAGCTGAACCTCCATATTACCACCTTGACTTCATAGCACAGGTATACAGCTGAACCTCCATATTACCACCTGGATGATGCATCTTCATAGCACAGGTACACAGCTGAACCTCCCTATTACCACCTGGATGATGCATCTTCATAGCACAGGTACACAGCTGAACCTCCATATTACCACCTGGATTATGCATCTTCATAGCACAGGTATACAGCTGAACCTCCATATTACCACCTTGACTTCATAGCACAGGTACACAGCTGAACCTCCATATTACCACCTGGATGATGCATCTTCACAGCACAGGTACACAGCTGAACCTCCATATTACCACCTGGATTATGCATCTTCATAGCACAGGTACACAGCTGAACCTCCATATTACCACCTTGACTTCATAGCACAGGTATACAGCTGAACCTCCATATTACCACCTGGATGATGCATCTTCACAGCACAGGTACACAGCTGAACCTCCATATTACCACCTGGATGATGCATCTTCACAGCACAGGTACACAGCTGAACCTCCATATTACCACCTGGATGATGCATCTTCATAGCACAGGTATACAGCTGAACCTCCATATTACCACCTGGATGATGCATCTTCATAGCACAGGTACACAGCTGAACCTCCATATTACCACCTGGATGATGCATCTTCACAGCACAGGTACACAGCTGAACCTCCCTATTACCACCTTGACTTCATAGCACAGGTATACAGCTGAACCTCCATATTACCACCTGGATGATGCATCTTCATAGCACAGGTACACAGCTGAACCTCCATATTACCACCTGGATGATGCATCTTCATAGCACAGGTATACAGCTGAACCTCCATATTACCACCTGGATGATGCATCTTCATAGCACAGGTATACAGCTGAACCTCCCTATTACCACCTGGATGATGCATCTTCATAGCACAGGTATACAGCTGAACCTCCATATTACCACCTTGACTTCATAGCACAGGTATACAGCTGAACCTCCCTATTACCACCTGGATGATGCATCTTCACAGCACAGGTATACAGCCGAACCTCCATATTACCACCTTGACTTCATAGCACAGGTATACAGCTGAACCTCCCTATTACCACCTGGATGATGCATCTTCATAGCACAGGTATACAGCTGAACCTCCATATTACCACCTTGACTTCATAGCACAGGTATACAGCTGAACCTCCATATTACCACCTGGATGATGCATCTTCATAGCACAGGTACACAGCTGAACCTCCATATTACCACCTTGACTTCATAGCACAGGTATACAGCTGAACCTCCATATTACCACCTGGATGATGCATCTTCATAGCACAGGTATACAGCTGAACCTCCATATTACCACCTGGATGATGTATCTTCATAGCACAGGTATACAGCTGAACCTCCATATTACCACCTGGATGATGCATCTTCATAGCACAGGTACACAGCTGAACCTCCATATTACCACCTGGATGATGCATCTTCATAGCACAGGTATACAGCTGAACCTCCATATTACCACCTGGATGATGCATCTTCATAGCACAGGCACACAGCTGAACCTCCATATTACCACCTGGATGATGTATCTTCATAGCACAGGTATACAGCTGAACCTCCATATTACCACCTGGATGATGCATCTTCATAGCACAGGTATACAGCTGAACCTCCATATTACCACCTGGATGATGCATCTTCATAGCACAGGCACACAGCTGAACCTCCATATTACCACCTTGACTTCATAGCACAGGCACACAGCTGAACCTCCATATTACCACCTGGATGATGTATCTTCATAGCACAGGTACACAGCTGAACCTCCATATTACCACCTGGATGATGCATCTTCATAGCACAGGTATACAGCTGAACCTCCATATTACCACCTGGATGATGCATCTTCATAGCACAGGCACACAGCTGAACCTCCATATTACCACCTGGATGATGTATCTTCATAGCACAGGTATACAGCTGAACCTCCATATTACCACCTGGATGATGCATCTTCATAGCACAGGTACACAGCTGAACCTCCATATTACCACCTGGATGATGCATCTTCATAGCACAGGCACACAGCTGAACCTCCATATTACCACCTTGACTTCATAGCACAGGCACACAGCTGAACCTCCATATTACCACCTGGATGATGTATCTTCATAGCACAGGTATACAGCTGAACCTCCATATTACCACCTGGATGATGCATCTTCATAGCACAGGCACACAGCTGAACCTCCATATTACCACCTTGACTTCATAGCACAGGTATACAGCTGCACCTCCATATTACCACCTTGACAAATCAGCCAAAAAGGTCTTAATAGGGAGGTGGACAGTCAGTAGTTCGGATATGAAGGGGAAATCAGTGAAAATGTTTCTGGGTCACGTCTTAGAGGGAGTCTTATAGGGAAGGCGTTTATAGGGAGGTTCCACTGTAGTAGTCAAGAAGTAAGGGGCAACATTATAAACTAGGAAGTATATCAGCGGTCTAATTGTGAAGAATGTAACTCAAAATGTGTGGAGAAAACAGGTGTGTAGATGAACACAAACACAGCGCTCTGTTCTCACCTGCACGGCTTTGGTGTTGTGGGGCGTGGTCCCTCGCACCTGTAGCATGTAGGTGTCCCCTGGACCATCAACGCTCTTCTCCCCGGGTGTCCACCCTGCCTTACCACCCTGAATGCAACACAACACACCTGTACTATGTACCCTGAATAAAGAATAACACCTGTAGCATGTAGTGTCCACCCTGCCTTACCACCCTGAATAGAACACACCTGTACTATGTACCCTGAACAGAACACACCTGTACTATGTACCCTGAACAGAACACACCTGTACTAATACTATGTACCCTGAATACAACACAACACACCTGTACTATGTACCCTGAATAGAACACGACACATCTGTACTATGTACCCTGAATAGAACACAACACATCTGTACGATGTACCCTGAATAGAACACAACACACCTGTACTATGTACCCTGAATAGAACACACATGCACTATGTACCCTGAATAGAACACAACACACCTGTACTATGTACCCTGAACAGAACACAACACACCTGTACTATGTACCCTGAATAGAACACACCTGTACTATGTACCCTGAATAGAACACACATGTACTATGTACCCTGAATAGAACACACCTGTACTATGTACCCTGAATAGAACACACATGTACTATGTACCCTGAATAGAACACACATGTACTATGTACCCTGAATAGAACACACCTGTACTATGTACCCTGAATAGAACACAACACACCTGTACTATGTACCCTGAACAGAACACAACACACCTGTACTATGTACCCTGAACAGAACACAACACACCTGTACTATGTACCCTGAACAGAACACAACACACCTGTACTATGTACCCTGAATAGAACACACCTGTACTATGTACCCTGAATAGAACACACATGACTGTGTGCCAAAAGGTGGGCATGAAAAGTGGACAAGGGTGGTCCAAAATAAAGTTATTAGTTTCATAAAATGATATGCATTTTTGGAAAGGGTATCATAGAAGTAATCTTTGTGTGAAAGGAAAAGACAATGTGTTCAGTGGTTTCCGAGGAATTAATGATTATGACTTTTTTTGTCATGGTGTTCTGAGTGATGACAAACATCAAGTGTTACATCACAAACTGTTTCAAAACCTCATTTAATATACTTAGAGCAACAAATCATGTTGATTTAAGCTATTTGAGTTGTTGTTTCTATGTTTCTGATACAAGCTGTTGAGTTCCTGTTGAAATTTGTATAATATTATGGGATTTTTGAAGTAACACTTGATGTTCGTCATCACTGCTAGGTTCAAGAGTTTTGTTAATGAAAGTACTATCATTCAAAAATGCAACAACTACTCAAAAACAGTAACAAACACACAGAATTATCATTTAAACAAGTTTTTATTCATCAAAATCAAATTGTAAAGGAATTATTTAATGAAAACACCCCTATGACAAACATCATTGTTACCGAAATTGTAATCATAGCAAGCATTAAGTGACACAAAGCTTTGATATTACAAGGGTTTTTCATCATTTAGTACACACTGCTCCAAAACAACAAAAAGATATGGACAGAATGTCCTCTTCACTAATTTTATTAATCCAAGCCTCCTTTTCCATACCTCTCAAGTTGTATGTGATATGAAAAATGACAAATTCAAAATTTTGAAAACTGAAATGTTTACTTGGCGAAACAGTAATGACAACAATAAATCTTAATAAAGAAAGCTTAAATGAGAATAAAATAATTGTACTGAATTAATTAGCAATGTGAATGTCATTTTTTTTTTATCTGGTTAGTTCTTATCCACTAAAACTCTGAGTTTACGCATTGGACTGTAGAGGGGAAGTTTTTGATCTTGGTTGTTTTTTTGCTCCTTTTGTTGCCTGCGTTTTGCTCCTTTTGCTGTTTAATTGTGTTGTGTTGATAAAGGCGCATTCGCCGAAATATCCAGTAGTTTTGTTTTGTCTCTTGTGAATAAAATAACGTCACTTTACACTTGTGTAGATGTTTGTTTGTTGCTCCGATAAAGAGATACTTAACTCATGCTCACTCACAGACAAACTTTGCCATTTTGTTTTGTTGAGCATTCCATGGGGTACATAATGCTTAGCTTAAAACATCATGTAATCTAATCCATCATAGCTTAAAACATCATGTAATCTAATCCATCATATTTGTACTTTCACACCTTTCACTTTCCACACACCCTCATTCCCCCCAAAAGAGGAAAATAACCTTATTTGTAAGGCCAGCAAAAACACATACAGCAACACAATACCAAACTGAATGAGTGATACACAGAAAATCAATGTGCATAAGGCATGCATACCACACAAAAAAGCAATAATAACCTGTTTGACAGTTTAGTTTCAACACCAAAACAGATAAATAATTCATGTATACCCATACACAAAAGCAATTATTATAAAAATTGCAAGTTATCTGGATTCAAGTACATGTAATTGTCATTTAAGATAATAAAACGTGCACATCTTTACATTGCAATCATTCCTTACACCACAAGTAATGCTGCAAACCAGAATAATTAAACAAAAACTTGGGTGGCAGAGCAAACTGCAAACCAGACTAATTAACCAAAAACTTGGCTGCCAGAGGAAACTAAGTCAATAAACTATTGACTAAACAAGGCAAAAAGCATACCATGCAAATATTTTTTTTATATAATAATGACCATTATGAAAAAAAGAATTACTCAAAACACTGTTCAACAAAAAAAGCAATAAAAAAAAGTATCATTCAAAACAGTTTTCTGTTACATGTTCAAGAAGACCTTTAATGAAAAAAGTATTCAAAACATACTGTTCAACAAGAATTTTAAAAAAAATAAAAACACACTGTTCATCAACAAGAAGAGCAATGTAAAAGTGTCCCTCAAAAGCACACTGTTCAAGGTCAAGATTGAAGAAAGGCATTCAAAACACAGGTCAACAAGAACAGTAAACGAGTAATAAAAAAATATCATTTTAAAGCACTATTCAAGAACAAGAACAAAAGGCATGATTCAAACAGGCTACTCTGCAAGAAACTTGTGCAGAAAAATAATACACCTTTTTGACTCCTGGAGCTAAAAAAGTTAACCAGACCAAGAACTTTAGACATGGCAAAATGAAAGAAGCCAAACTCAAAGCTAACCGATCGTGAAATATTGGCATCTGTGTGAAGAAACACTTTCATCCAGTTCAAGCTGGACTTCTCGCTTGAAAGAAGTCAGTGGCTCCCAAGAATATTCTGGGCGCAGTGGGACCGAGTACAACTGTGTGCCAGGTTTGCATTGGTAAAACAACACACAGGCCAACTGCAAGATTTCATCAGTCTCCTGGACAGCTACGAGGTACTCCTTCCGTTGCCACTCCATCATATGGAAAGAGCCGATGGTGGGGACACGTTCCTGCTCAGGCCTGGCAAGAACCACAGGGACAAAATGATTGGGAACCCAGTGTTCCTGGGCAATGTCGGTTCTTGAGGATGACCACATGATGGTTATCTTTTTGTCGGAGCTGACGTTGGGTGGTCGAATGATTCGGTTACAGTGAACCCTGTAGATGTCCCATCCAAGAAGTGGAAAGATGGACATGATGGGCCGCCTAAGAATGTAGGCGGCAGCCATGAAGCCCCACAATCCTGTAAACGCCGCATTCTGAATGGTGGCCAAAACTTCTTTCTGAAAACAATGTCTTGGGGAATCGTCGGGTGCCACAGATGTCAACACGGCAACATGGATGATGCTTTCTGCTGTCACATTATCATGTGCTGCGCACCACTGGCTGCCATCGAGGAACGCCTCTGGGACTTGAGCCATGGCCATGGTCACTCTGCATCGCATCTCCTCATGATGATCTTCATTGGTGAAAAGCAGGACACTTAGAGAGCGGAAAAAACAATTTCCATCCCCTTCTACACTTAATGGGGTACACTGCCTCTGAATTTCAGGATCTAAAAGAGAAGCAGCACAAAGGTCAACAGGGTGTTCATCAAAAGATGAAGAGGAAGGAGGGGGAATGGGATAGCTTTCAACAGCATTCTGCAGCCTCTGCGCTGAATTTCTGAAGTCCTCAAAGTCTATGCTGCTCCTTAGACTTTCAGCAACACAGTGGAAAAAGTCAATTCTGTCACTGGCATCATCCTGGGACAATGGAAAATGGGTGCCAGTGACCTCTTCTGGTTGATCGTCAGGAACCACACCATTGACAGGCGTTGGTGGGCTGTCGTGGTGGGCAGGCGTTGGTGGGCTGTCGTGGTGGGCAGGCGTTGGTGGGCTGTCGTGGTGGGCAGGCAGGCATTGGTGGGCTGTCGTGGTGGGCAGGCATTGGGGGGCTGTCATGGTGGGCAGATGTTGGGGGGCTGTCGTGGTGGGCAGGCATTGGGGGGCTGGCACGGTAGGGAGTACAAGGCGGAAGGGCTGCTGTCACTTTCACCTCCACAGTTTTCCATGGCTTCACATGACTTGCAGACTGGCAGTGCGAGTAGTCATCTGCCATGCATGGTGGGCAGAAGCAGGAACTCTCTCTTGTCTTCAAAACCCGGTCGCCTACCACTTGCAAATGGTGAAATTTTCTAGAACCGCAGATGGTTTTCACCATCGATGACTCGATCTGTCTGTCCACTTGCTGAGGAAGGACATGGAAAAACGTCTGTGTTTTATGTTGGCAAGTGTCTGTCCCTTCCGCATATGCCATGGTTTGGGAGCAGTGGTCGAACATATCTAACGCTCCTTTGATGCACACCACTCTAGATGCAATGTCTCGAGTCGCATTCCGCTTGACAGCACCACCACACCAGTCTGAGTCATTCTTTCCATGGCGTGCCCCAAAGAAAACCTTTTCAATGATGGTTGATGGTGAGCCTGGGATATGCGTGCGACTCAGCAATAGAAAAGGCAGTTTTGACTTAAACTGCGCAGCACATCCATCACTCACCATGACAACTTTTTTCAGTGGTCTTGTCTTTGCAACATGTTCAAGAGTCTTATCAATGAAGACCTGAGTAATTGATGCATCATGGCGGAGGTCATCAGACAAAAACACTAAACAGTCACGCCTCAGTTCCCCACATTCACAGCGAGTATGCACAACAACTGGAAACAGAGTCACCTGTGTGTAAGACCAATGGGCACTTTGGGGCTCATCCTGGAATTTGCAGAGAAAATTCTCTGCAAAGTCCACTGTCACTATTGCCCAGTCCTTGGGGAGGTTCTTCTTCAGTTGTTGCAGTTGACTCCTTTGCCAGTCGGCATTGAAGAGGTGTTGAAGAAGAGGACCTAGTTCACTCACAAGCTCTTTCACACAACCATGCACACTCCCACACTTGCTCACCTTTTGCATTCTTGATGCCTTTCCCACTTTCACAATCTCCCATTTTGGCCATTTCAATTGTTCATTCAAACGTTCACTCAGCTCATTCTCTAATCTGCCACGCACTTTCTCAACACCACAGAGTTGACATTCTCTCTTAATGCATTTGAGTTGTGGAAACTCTCCCTCATAAGCACACACACTCTCATCCAACAAAGATTTCACATTCTCAATTTTGTTCTTGAGCAAATAGTTCAGTCGCCACACTTTGGTTTTCGGGTTGTGACAAATTTCACAAAGACACTGTCTGAACTTAAGTTTGGTCACAGACCTCACAGTTTTTGGCTTCAGCCTGTAGAATGTCCTCAGCGAAACTTTTTTCTTTGTTTTAGATTTGAAATCTTTGTACAGTTCACGCACTGGTTTCAGCAGCTGTCTCTTGCAGTTCTGTGCCTTTCCTGGAATCTGTGCCGAGTTTGACTCATAAAAGTCTCCCACCAGTTTGCTGTATTTGCTCCCAGAGGGGCCGTACACAGTTGGCTTTTCAGCACTTCTTTTGAGGAAGCGTCTCTTTAGTCCAGTTTTTTCTACATTTCGTGTTTTTCTAAACACCTCAGCCAGGTTTCTTTTGAACACCAGGGTGTTCTTGTCTCTTTTACAGCCAAGGGTTTTTAAGTGAGAGTTCAGTAGTTTGTATGGGCTTGAACATGGTGTGCTTGTTTGTTTTGTGGGTGATGCATGAACATTCAGCTCTGCAAGCCTTTCTTTTGTCTGCTTGTTCGATGTCTTCACAAGTCCCTTGATGACATAAGCAAGCTTCGTCCCTTTGGCTTGAATGTTTTGCTTGACACGTCTTACAGCGCGCAAGTATGCATCGCCGGTTGAGTAGGGGCAGTCAGTCTGTTGAAAGGCGTCTTCAACTTGCACACCTTTCTCCCGTCTTTCTCGCAGTTTCTCCTCTTTTTCTGCCTTCTTTTTTTGACGATACTCTCTGTTTTTCTCCAACACTCGTCTTTTCTTGTTTGCATGCATGTTTGTTCGGTACTTTTGGACAGCCAGTCTAATTCGTTCCCTGTTGAGGTCAGCTTCGGCTTTGTCCTGTCGCGTTCGTCGGGTAGGTTGAGTCTCCAGAGCCGCAGTCTCAGCCTTCTTTTTGGAACTGAAAAACAACCAAAAACCTACAATTAAAAAGTGTTTACTTTTTGTCCTCTTCTCCTCCCCCATCCTTTGGATGGCCTGAGATCTGCAGCGATGCAAATGCAAAGAGGTTCCATAACCTGCAAATGGGATTCCTGAAATGAAAACCAAAAAAATGTAACTGAACTTATAAAATCGTCTCTCCTGAAAATCCTTTGTTGATATGGGGAAGAGGGTGGTGGTGGATCTTTGTGCGCAAAGATTTTACCAAGTCCAATAACACTTTTAATTTTAGTTCATTTGAAGTCATTCTTTTTGCTAAACCCAGCATATCCAATTCTAAGGTCCATCAACTCATCACAGATCGTAACAGATTTATCTAAAACGAGATATGGCTAAAAATAGATTTTCGGTTTTCAAGGTCGTACGTCAAGGTCAAGGTCACGACGGCAAAATGGTTTGCGCGGATCTCTTCCTATTAAGGTGGCACACCTTCACACAAAATTGGACGCAATTCGGTGAAGGGGTTCGGGAGATATCCTTGGGACAGACAGAAAAAAACCCACAGACAAACCAGCCATTCGCAAAGTCCGATCACCTTCGGTGACGGACAACAAAGGCACAGACATGCACATGCCTGCTCACAAACAGAAGGCGCACATACAGAAAGGTGCACAAGCACAAAACAGAAAGGTGCACATTCACACACACATTTCAATTCTCAATATACACACACTTTATTTTCTATTTAAACCTACCACAACCTAATTACAAAATTCAAAACTACAAGATTTTTTTTGATGGCAAGTAAGCTGGCTCATTACCAAAACAACCACCAACAAAAAACCCATTATGATCGACTCAATATAATTATATACTTACAGATATTTTGCTTGACGCTGATTATGAAGCTGGCGCTCACGTTCCTTCTGCTCCTCGGGTTTCTCTTTGTGTCGGTACTTCCTGGCTCTCTCCTTGTCCTTTTCTCGTTTGTCCTGGTCACGAACAGGATCTTCTTTCAGCCGTTGTCTGTAGGCTGCAACAGCTGCTCTGTTTTTTGCTCTTCGTTCAGCATCTTTCTTCGCCTTATAATAAGCATTCTGCCGTTCATCCTCAGAGACTGCAGCAGCAGCGCGAGGGTAAGGATTCCGCATTGTGCCTGAAATTAAAACAAACATCCATGCATACATTAACAAACAAAAGAAAAACAATTGCTGTTCTGTTGAAACAAAAGAATAATTTTCATTAAATTGTTCGTCCTATCAAAAATAATCATGACTCATTCTTTATTAAGAGATGAAATCTTAATTAATTTCAAGAGGGATTAAAAATATATAACTTTTTTCTGTAAGGATGAAAAAAATCAGGCTGACGCTCTTTACCCAGGCTATACAATATTATAAAAACAACATCAAAACCTGTTTATTACTACTAATAGTACTAGTTACATTCTGCTGCTTAAACACCCATACAATAATAATTTACTAATAAAATCCTGAATAAATGGGTCAATAAATTGAAATATTGGTAAAGGTAAAGATGTGCCACCCCCCCCTGCATTTCTCGGTTAATTAGGTACCACATATTAACAATTAAAAACGGCTACATCATCTCGTCCCTATTATTTGAACTGATCTGATCTGAATTATGACCAACGTCAATTTACCCAGTTCCAAACTGGTGTAATTTATTTTAAAAGTCCTGTCTACAAAGTAGCTGACGTGTTTCAAATCTATCAACAACTTGAGTGTGACTACAGCAGTCAAGAAATATCTACCATCGCAATATATTTTCTTCAACGCTATCACATTATATACCAAGTCGATAAAACATACTCAATGTCATGACCAACGTCAGTTTTATGACCAACGTCACATTTACACCGTATCTATTGGTGACAAGCGTCACTGTTACACAAACCGAAGCCGTGTAACTTGAACCTAATCTTTCAAATGCGAAAGCGACGATGGCGCCCAAGATCGGTTAAGCGCCCAAATTAACTTCCTCCGATGATTATCTTTGGTAGCGCTTTAAACATACTGCTGAGAATGCAATAGATCGAGCATGAAAGCACTTGAAGGTGCCAAAATTGATTACGAACGTCATTTTGATGACAGACGTCAAGATGTACAAAATATTTACCACTAACCTTTTTCAGCTTGCAGACATCTCAAACCCCACGCTATGAATCCGCCATAGGAAATGATGATTGCGCATGTCAGTCCGATTACAATGTAAAAGTTAAAGAGTAAAAAATAATTGCTTCCACGATTTTATTGAGCATTATGACAAACGTCATTTGTTACTGAATGTTCTGAACCGATGAAAAAATGTTAAAATAAAAAAAATAAGGTTCTTTTTTGATAAACTACAATGATTCTCCCATGGTGCATTGCTTTCTCAAATCAATGACGTCAATTTCCGTTTAGTTTTACACGGAGCAGACGATGCCATAGTGAAAGCGAGTTTGAACCGAAGATTACATGATGAGTGACGTTTGTCATCGTTATCGTTTCATCGATTTTTCAGACAAAATATCTTACTCTAATCGTATTTGTCTCTTGCGTTCAGTAAAATATGCATTTCAACGTAAAAATGTTGCAAATTAAAGTTGTTTGTACACTGTGTGTACGTTGTAAGCGTTGTTGCAGTCATGACCGGTAGCGATGTCCGTTTTCAGCTACCGGAAAAACGAGCCAATTTCACACTTTTGTATAAATTGCTCAATAATGATTTATCAGTCGCTGTTGATATTGTCCCCAGTGTTTTTTCAAACGTTCATGCGCACGGAAATCCAAAAATAACACAACTCAGTTTATTGGGTGATAGTTTATTGATCATCAAAAAGCAGCACCCTCAAAGTGCTCACCTTTTAGCACACAGTCACATGTACTATGTACCCTGAATAAAACACACCTGTACTATGTACCCTGAATAGAACACACCTGTACTATGTACCCTGAATAGAACACACCTGTACTATGTACCCTGAATAGAACACACCTGTACTATGTACCCTGAATAGAACACACCTGTACTATGTACCCTGAATAAAACACACCTGTACTATGTACCCTGAATAGAACACACCTGTACTATGTACCCTGAATAGAACACACCTGTACTATGTACCCTGAATAGAACACACCTGTACTATGTACCCTGAATAGAACACACATGTACTATGTACCCTGAATAGAACACACCTGTACTATGTACCCTGAATAGAACACACCTGTACTATGTACCCTGAATAGAACACACCTGTACTATGTACCCTGAATAGAACACACCTGTACTATGTACCCTGAATAAAGAATAACACCTGTAGCATGTAGTGTCCACCCTGCCTTACCACCCTGAACACAATGTTTATCGTGGGCAAAAAGATGACCACAGATATATAAAGCACCTTAAATGCTGCAGAAATACCAAATAAAGGCAGGGTTTGACATTTTTAATCTACGTTTGACTAAAAACAAGTCTTCTCTTTACACTGAAACTGGAAGGTGCATTTTACATCTAGCCAGTTGTGCGGGTATCTTATTGAATTATCTTAGGCATCTACCTATTAAACACACACGCGCACACAAACACACACACACAAACATACACACAAACCACACACACAAACCACACACACAAACATACACACAAACCACACCACACACACAAACACACACACACAAACATACACACAAACCACACACACAAACCACACACACAAACACAAACACACACAAAATCCAAGATAATGCAGTTTACCTGGAACACGATCATCTTCCCTCCAAACATGGCCATGAAGTGAGGAGGCTCCTTGTACTGCACCGCACGCACCTGCACACAGACACACACAGTGTTGGACACACAAACCACTCCCTATGAATAGGAAACATCAATCAACGGACCAATCAGCACACTGACGACATTAATTAGGCTCTGTACACATTACGCGCAGTCAGTACGGAAACCCATCCACAATAACAAATCTGGAGGGGTACCTAAACACCGAAACGGACTCAGACAAAGGTTGTGTGCCCATGCCGGCGCATGAGTGTGCACGCATAATTGCATACATCATACATGTGTGTGCGTGAGTGCGTGTGCGTGCATGTGCGTGTGCATACATGTGCGAGTGCGGGTCTGTAGTCACATAAAGAACAACAACAAAACTAGAGCATGAAAATGCTAGCTCAACCAGCCAAGCGACAGCATTTTGGGCTCTAGTGACCTTGACCCTTGTCCAATGACCTTCATATCCTAATGACCTATCTGTATGAACAATGTAAGGATCCTAGGTTTCTCCAAATAAAGTTTGATATCCTAAATTAAACCTTGGCATATCAGCTTGTCACTCTCTTTGACTACTGGCCTTCTGTCGTCTTGCCTTTGTTCTTTTCTGTCGTCTACTGTCTTTCTGCCTTACTCCAGTTACTGGTCCATTCTGCTGCCTTTGTTCTTCGCTTTCTGTCGTCTACTGTCTTTCTGCCTTACTCCAGTTACTGGTCCATTCTGCTGCCTTTGTTCTTCGCTTTGCTTTCTGTCGCCTTCTACTGTCTTCTCTGCCTTACTCGCTTTCTGTCGTCTACTGTCTTTCTGCCTTACTGTTACTGGTCCATTCTGCTGCCTTTGTTCTTCGCTTTCTGTCTACTGTCTTTCTGCCTTACTCCAGTTACTGTCCATTTGCTGCCTTTGTTCTTTGCTTTCTGTCGTCTACTGTCTTTCTGCCTTACTCCAGTTACTGGTCCATTTCTGCTGCCTCTTGTCTTTTCTTTTGGCATTTTGCCTTTGTCTTTCTGTCGTCTACTGTCTTTCTGCCTTACTCCAGTTACTGGTCCATTCTGCTGCCTTTGTTCTTTGCTTTCTGTCGTCTACTGTCTTTCTGCCTTACTCCAGTTACTGGTCCATTCTGCTGCCTTTGTTCTTTGCTTTCTGTCGTCTACTGTCTTTCTGCCTTACTCCAGTTACTGGTCCATTCTGCTGCCTTTGTTCTTCGCTTTCTGTACTGGTCTATTCTGCTGCCTTTGTTCTTTCTTCTGTCATCTACTGTCTTTCTGCCTTACTCCACTGGTCCATTCTGCTGCCTTTGTTCTTCGCTTTCTGTCGTCTACTGTCTTTCTGCCTTACTCCAGTTACTGGTCCATTCTGCTGCCTTTGTTCTTCGCTTTCTGTCGTCTACTGTCTTTCTGCCTTACTCCAGTTACTGGTCCATTCTGCTGCCTTTGTTCTTCGCTTTCTGTCGTCTACTGTCTTTCTGCCTTACTGTTCTTTCTGCCTTCGCTTTCTCGTCTACTGTCTTTCTGCCTTACTCCAGTTACTGGTCCATTCTGCTGCCTTTGTTCTTCGCTTTCTGTCGTCTACTGTCTTTCTGCCTTACTCCAGTTACTGGTCCATTCTGCTGCCTTTGTTCTTCGCTTTCTGTCTGTCTACTGTCTTTCTGCCTTACTCCAGTTACTGGTCCATTCTGCTGCCTTTGTTCTTCGCTTTCTGTCATCTACTGTCTTTCTGCCTTACTCCAGTTACTGGTCCATTCTGCTGCCTTTGTTCTTCGCTTTCTGTCATCTACTGTCTTTCTGCCTTACTCCAGTTACTGGTCCATTCTGCTGCCTTTGTTCTTCGCTTTCTGTCGTCTACTGTCTTTCTGCCTTACTCCAGTTACTGGTCCATTCTGCTGCCTTTCTCTTGCTTTCTGTCATCTACTGCTTTCTGTCATCTACTGTCTTTCTGCCTTACTCCAGTTACTGGTCTTTCTGCCTTACTCGCAGTTACTGGTCCATTCTGCTGCCTTTTGTTCTAGTCTTTCTGCCTTACTCCTTACTGAGCTGCCTCTAGAAAATCTTCCTTTGAGCTACTCCTGAATGTGTTGGCTGAATGCAGCAAGGAGACCAGTGAAAACCGGACACATATGTACCTCACCCATTATGGCTATATAGCCTGGGAACACAGAAGAATTATTTGGTATTTGTTTTGTATTTGGTAAATTCAAGTCACAGAGACTTATCTCTGTGAAATTCGGGCTGCTCTCCCTCAGACAGTGCGTCACCGCAAGCGCAGCGCCTACCCAATTTATTTATTTTATTTTTTTGTTGGGGGCGGCAGGGTGAGGAGGGTGTGTGGGCAGAATTGGGAAACCTAGCTATCAATTTGGCCATACCAGGCAGCGGGATTTCTCCCTGTTCTTACTGACTTTTAACTGCCGTGGGATTTTTACGTGCGTAAGCGCACGGGTCAGACTAGCTTTAAGTCCCCATCCGAAGGACTCGACGTTCAGTTTGATTTTCGTGTCGAACTAGAAAAAAAGGGCGAGGCCGGGATTCGAACCCGGTTCACTCACACTGCAGTCACGCATTACATTTGGCAGGCGAACGTCTTAACCACTCTGCCACCTTTGCTTTACTGCTACATCATCATTATGATCATCCTCATCCTCACTATCCTCCTCATCCTCATCCTCACTATCCTCCTCCTCTGTACCTGCACTGGCGAGCCTCCCATGTTATCATCCATCTCCACAGCCTTCATTATGATCCTCCTCATCCTCACTATCCTCCTCATCCTCATCCTCACTATCCTCCTCCTCTGTACCTGCACTGGCGACCCTCCCATGTTATCATCCATCTCCACAGCCTTCAATATGATCCTCCTCATCCTCACTATCCTCCTCCTCTGTACCTGCACTCGCGACCCTCCCATGTTATCATCCATCTCCACAGCCTTCATTATGATCCTCCTCATCCTCACTATCCTCCTCATCCTCATCCTCACTATCCTCCTCCTCTGTACCTGCACTGGCGAGCCTCCCATGTTATCATCCATCTCCACAGCCTTCAATATGATCCTCCTCATCCTCACTATCCTCCTCATCCTCATCCTCACTATTCTCCTCCTCTGTACCTGCACTGGCGACCCTCCCATGTTATCATCCATCTCCACAGCCTTCATTATGATCCTCCTCATCCTCACTATCCTCCTCCTCTGTACCTGCACTGGCGACCCTCCCATGTTATCATCCATCTCCACAGCCTTCATTATGATCCTCCTCATCCTCACTATCCTCCTCCTCTGTACCTGCACTCGCGACCCTCCCATGTTATCATCCATCTCCACAGCCTTCATTATGATCCTCCTCATCCTCACTATCCTCCTCCTCTGTACCTGCACTGGCGAGCCTCCCATGTTATCATCCATCTCCACAGCCTTCAGGGCGGCTGTCCCTTTCTCATCCGCTGTCGACTTGGCTCCCTGCAAAACCAACAACATTATCAGCCATACAGCACATCACATGTCTCAGGGACATGCAGGGATAGCTTAAGCGTTTACAGCTTCAGAGACAAGCGCTACAAAGAATAAGCGCCATAGAAATGTTGATAAACAGAAAACTGCAAATTCAGCATTTTCACTTGACTTTAACCGACTTCATTAAAAATGAAGACCTCTTCCACCAAAACATCATTATTTTTTTAATTGTTGTGCACCTAATAGTGTATGAGATAACAGACTATAGCAATGGACGAATCAGCAATCAGAGCATATAATCAACAGACCAATCAGCATACAGGACGCATCAAGACACCAACTGGCACACAGCTAGTACATATCAATGGATCTCACACACACATTCACAAACCAATCACCACACAGAACACATTAGCGGACCAATCAACACACAGAACACATTAGCGGACCAATCACCACACAGAACACATTAGCGGACCAATCAACACACAGAACACATTAGCGGACCAATCACCACACAGAACACATTAGCGGACCAATCAACACAGAGAACACATCCATCAACCAATCAACACAGAGAACACAAATGGACCAATCATCATGCAGGACACATCTCTCACCAGCCAATAGTAGATGATGTAGTGTTCCCTGTTCTGCACCTCATAGGTATACAGGATGACGTAGCAGTCTCCCCCGAAGAACTCCCCGAAACGACTCTTGTCTACCGGCTTGAGGTCAAAGTTGAGCACTCTCCACACCTGCAACAAGATGGTCAGCCATATAAACTACTCCCCGAAGTGACTCTTGTCCAAAGTTGAGCACTCTCCACACCTGCAACAAGATGGTCAGCCATATAAACTACTCCCCGAAGTGACTCTTGTCCAAAGTTGAGCACGCGCCACACCTGCAACAAACAAGAAAGATTCTTATTCAGATTACAATCATAGCCTCATCGACAAATAATCCACGAGAAAAACTGAGACACAGTGGAAACCAACTACCGTATGCTACGGACTACAAGGCACCCCTCATTATAAGGCGCACCCCCCACGTTTTACAGTGGAAACCAACTACCGTATGCTACAGACTACAAGGCACCCCTCATTATAAGGCGCACCCCCCACGTTTTACAGTGGAAACCAACTACCGTATGCTACAGACTACAAGGTGCACCTCATTATAAGGCGCACCCCCCACGTTTTACAGTGGAAACCAACTACCGTATGCTACAGACTACATGGTGCACCTCATTATAAGGCGCACCCCCCACGTTTTACAGTGGAAACCAACTACCGTATGCTACAGACTACATGGTGCACCTCATTATAAGGCGCACCCCCCACGTTTTACAGTGGAAACCAACTACCGTATGCTACAGACTACATGGTGCACCTCATTATAAGGCGCACCCCCCACGTTTTACAGTGGAAACCAACTACCGTATGCTACAGACTACATGGTGCACCTCATTATAAGGCGCACCCCCCACGTTTTACAGTGGAAACCAACTACTGTATGCTACAGACTACATGGTGCACCTCATTATAAGGCGCACCCCCCACGTTTTACAGTGGAAACCAACTACCGTATGCTACAGACTACATGGTGCACCTCATTATAAGGCGCACCCCCCACGTTTTACAGTGGAAACCAACTACCGTATGCTACAGACTACATGGTGCACCTCATTATAAGGCGCACCCCCCACGTTTTACAGTGGAAACCAACTACCGTATGCTACAGACTACATGGTGCACCTCATTATAAGGCGCACCCCCCACGTTTTACAGTGGAAACCAACTACCGTATGCTACAGACTACATGGTGCACCTCATTATAAGGCGCACCCCCCACGTTTTACAGTGGAAACCAACTACCGTATGCTACAGACTACATGGTGCACCTCATTATAAGGCGCACCCCCCACGTTTTACAGTGGAAACCAACTACCGTATGCTACAGACTACATGGTGCACCTCATTATAAGGCGCACCCCCCACGTTTTACAGTGGAAACCAACTACCGTATGCTACAGACTACATGGTGCACCTCATTATAAGGCGCACCCCCCACGTTTTACAGTGGAAACCAACTACCGTATGCTACAGACTACATGGTGCACCTCATTATAAGGCGCACCCCCCACGTTTTACAGTGGAAACCAACTACCGTATGCTACAGACTACATGGCGCACATTATAAGGCACCCCTCATTATAAGGCGCACCCCCCACGTTTTACAGTGGAAACCAACTACCGTATGCTACAGACTACAAGGCGCACCTCATTATAAGGCGCACCCCCCACGTTTTACAGTGGAAACCAACTACTGTATGCTACAGACTACATGGTGCACCTCATTATAAGGCGCACCCCCCACGTTTTACAGTGGAAACCAACTACCGTATGCTACAGACTACATGGTGCACCTCATTATAAGGCGCACCCCCCCCCCACGTTTTACAGTGGATAACCAACTACAGTGGAAACCAACTACCGTATGCTACAGACTACATGGCGCACCTCATTATAAGGCGCACCCCCCACGTTTTACAGTGGAAACCAACTACCGTATGCTACAGACTACATGGTGCACCTCATTATAAGGCGCACCCCCCACGTTTTACAGTGGAAACCAACTACTGTATGCTACAGACTACATGGTGCACCTCATTATAAGGCGCACCCCCCACGTTTTACAGTGGAAACCAACTACTGTATGCTACAGACTACATGGTGCACCTCATTATAAGGCGCACCCCCCACGTTTTACAGTGGAAACCAACTACCGTATGCTACAGACTACATGGTGCACCTCATTATAAGGCGCACCCCCCACGTTTTACAGTGGAAACCAACTACTGTATGCTACAGACTACATGGTGCACCTCATTATAAGGCGCACCCCCCACGTTTTACAGTGGAAACCAACTACCGTATGCTACAGACTACATGGTGCACCTCATTATAAGGCGCACCCCCCACGTTTTACAGTGGAAACCAACTACCGTATGCTACAGACTACATGGTGCACCTCATTATAAGGCGCACCCCCCACGTTTTACAGTGGAAACCAACTACCGTATGCTACAGACTACATGGTGCACCTCATTATAAGGCGCACCCCCCACGTTTTACAGTGGAAACCAACTACCGTATGCTACAGACTACAAGGTGCACCTCATTATAAGGCGCACCCCCCACGTTTTACAGTGGAAACCAACTACCGTATGCTACAGACTACAAGGTGCACCTCATTATAAGGCGCACCCCCCACGTTTTACAGTGGAAACCAACTACCGTATGCTACAGACTACATGGTGCACCTCATTATAAGGCGCACCCCCCACGTTTTACAGTGGAAACCAACTACCGTATGCTACAGACTACATGGTGCACCTCATTATAAGGCGCACCCCCCACGTTTTACAGTGGAAACCAACTACCGTATGCTACAGACTACATGGTGCACCTCATTATAAGGCGCACCCCCCACGTTTTACAGTGGAAACCAACTACCGTATGCTACAGACTACATGGTGCACCTCATTATAAGGCGCACCCCCCACGTTTTACAGTGGAAACCAACTACCGTATGCTACAGACTACATGGTGCACCTCATTATAAGGCGCACCCCCCACGTTTTACAGTGGAAACCAACTACCGTATGCTACAGACTACATGGTGCACCTCATTATAAGGCGCACCCCCCACGTTTTACAGTGGAAACCAACTACCGTATGCTACAGACTACATGGTGCACCTCATTATAAGGCGCACCCCCCACGTTTTACAGTGGAAACCAACTACCGTATGCTACAGACTACATGGTGCACCTCATTATAAGGCGCACCCCCCACGTTTTACAGTGGAAACCAACTACCGTATGCTACAGACTACATGGTGCACCTCATTATAAGGCGCACCCCCCACGTTTTACAGTGGAAACCAACTACCGTATGCTACAGACTACAAGGCGCACCTCATTATAAGGCGCACCCCCCACGTTTTACAGTGGAAACCAACTACCGTATGCTACAGACTACATGGTGCACCTCATTATAAGGCGCACCCCCCACGTTTTACAGTGGAAACCAACTACTGTATGCTACAGACTACATGGTGCACCTCATTATAAGGCGCACCCCCCACGTTTTACAGTGGACCCCCCACGTTTTACAGTGGAAACCAACCAACTACCGTATGCTACAGACTACAAGGCGCACCTCATTATAAGGCGCACCCCCCACGTTTTACAGTGGAAACCAACTACCGTATGCTACAGACTACATGGTGCACCTCATTATAAGGCGCACCCCCCACGTTTTACAGTGGAAACCAACTACCTTATTTTACAGACTACATGGTGCACCTCATTATAAGGCGCACCCCCCACGTTTTACACAAAATTCACATTTTGTTATTATAGTTTCTTACTATATTATCAGTCACATTATAAGGCGCAGGGGTCTCCTAGGGGAAAAGTATCACCTTATAGTCCGTAAAATACGGTAACTCAAAAATAGGTACCGCAAAACAATCGAATAATACACCATAATTTTGTGGTCCGTTTTCTCCTCCGTCAACAGCTCAGACAGTTTCCTGTCAATTCAGCGCAGATGCATCATACTGCCGTTATGCGCCGAACAAAGATGTCTGTCTTCGGCTGGAGAAAATCTTTGTAAGAGTTTCCAGAACAAAGGTAGGAGAATGTGTTCCTCCCTTGTCGGTTGAGATGCAGCGGTCAACCATCAACATAAAAAATGGCGCTAGAAGAGGTTTTTTTAAAAAGGAAAAAAGTTATGAGCCAAATTCAATATGAAACTTTGTTAATTATTAAAATAATAATAATGTCATATGATGAATTATTATTTATAAATCTGGAGTTAATCAGTCAAAGTGTTGCTACCCACCTCCACTTTCCCCGACCCGTCATCCACCATTTGTGTCTCCGCGGCCAAAGAGCGATTACTGTGCAGAGTTTTAGCGTCAAACTTGGTCTGCACCGTTTTAGCTGAAATCAAAACGAACCAACAAATAAAGCAAACAATTGAACGAATAATCAGACAGCATGGACACAACACAAACCTCCATCAACAAAAGCAATCATTTTTATTTGGATCTTGGAACTGTCTCTACCCCCTTATCAAACATACGTAACAGTTTACTCTCATTTGTAGAAAGGTCATAAAAACCAACCCCTGGTGTCTGAACACTGAGAGTTCTGTGGACACTTCCAGAAGAAAGGTGAACTATTTGCACTCATCAATTCAACTTCTGATATACATTTTCCCTGTGGGGGCAGGTTAAGGCCAATCCCTGAACGGACAGCTTAAGTCTGAGAGTTCTATGTACACTTCCAGAAGGCAGGTGAACTATGTGCACTCACCAACCCTGCTCCTGGTGTAAACCTTCCCGGTGGGTGTGGGCTGGGGCCAGTCCCTGGACTTCCAGAAGGCAGGTGAATTATGTGCACTCACCAACCCTGCTCCTGGTGTAAACCTTCCCGGTGGGTGTGGGCTGGGGCCAGTCTCTGAAGAGACACTCACATTTCCAGAAGGCAGGTGAACTATGTGCACTCACCAACCCTGCTCCTGGTGTAGACCTTGCCGGTGGGTGCGGGCTGGGGCCAGTCCCTGGACTTCCAGAAGGCAGGTGAACTATGTGCACTCACCAACCCTGCTCCTGGTGTAGACCTTGCCGGTGGGTGCGGGTTGGGGCCAGTCCCTGAACTTCCAGAAGGCTGGTGAACTATGTGCACTCACCAACCCTGCTCCTGGTGTAGACCTGGTGCAGGCTGGGGCCAGTCCCTGAACTTCCAGAAGGCAGGTGAACTATGTGCACTCACCAACCCTGCTCCTGGTGTAGACCTTGCCGGTGGGTGCAGGCTGGGGCCAGTCCCTGAACTTCCAGAAGGCAGGTGAACTATGTGCACTCACCAACCCTGCTCCTGGTGTAGACCTTGCCGGTGGGTGCAGGCTGGGGCCAGTCCCTGAACTTCCAGAAGGCAGGTGAACTATGTGCACTCACCAACCCTGCTCCTGGTGTAGACCTTGCCGGTGGGTGCAGGCTGGGGCCAGTCCCTGAACTTCCAGAAGGCAGGTGAACTATGTGCACTCACCAACCCTGCTCCTGGTGTAGACCTTGCCGGTGGGTGCGGGCTGAGGCCAGTCCCTGAAGAGACACTTGAAGTCTGAGGGCTCTGCCCCCTCCACCACGCGCGTCACCTTGGTGTCTGAGGGGTAGTTCTTCTTCTTCAGGAACCCCACAGCGTTGCGCATCGCCTCCTGCTTCTCTCTGGGGGAGGCTCGCTTCCCGATCCACACCCACACACCAGCATAGCTGTTGTCTATGATGAATGAGTCCTGGGAACAAATATCATCATTATCATCTTCATTAATAATCATCATCACCATCATCAGATTGATCAACCACCACACGCCAGTACAGTTGTCTATGATGAACGAGTCCTGGGGAAAAACATCATCATCATCATCATCATCTTCATTATCATCATTGTCATTATCACTATTGAAATCATCATCATCATCATCATCATTTCCATCATCATCATCATCATCTTTTTCATTATCATCATCATCACCACCACCGCCATCTTCATCGCCATCATCTCATCAGCAGCACCACCATCATCATCATTGTCATTACCATCACTATCATCATCATCATGATACACACTCACACCCCTGCAAAGCTGTTGTCTGTGATGAAAGGAGATATGCAAAGGAAGAGATTATGTAAGATACACAGACAGACAGACAGAGAATGAGAGACAGCTTCTTGATCCACACACACTTACATCTGACACGAGGTCTTTCTTGAACAAGGGCCCCGATTTCACCTCCTGGATTTTTAACGTTCCATCCTCCTCTCTGCACCTGCACACACAGTGACACCACAACATTCATTTCTGTTCCATCCTCCTCTCTGCACACACAGTGACACCACAACATTCACTTCTGTTCCATCCTCCTCTCTGCACACACAGTGACACCACAACATTCACTTCTGTTCCATCCTCCTCTCTGCACACACAGTGACACCGCCACATTCACTTCTGTTCCATCCTCCTCTTTGCACACACAGTGACACCACAACATTCACTTCTGTTCCATCCTCCTCTCTGCACACACAGTGACACCACAACATTCATTTCTGTTCCATCCTCCTCTCTGCACACACAGTGACACCACAACATTCACTTCTGTTCCATCCTCCTCTCTGCACACACAGTGACACCACAACATTCACTTCTGTTCCATCCTCCTCTCTGCACACACAGTGACACCACAACATTCACTTCTGTTCCATCCTCCTCTCTGCACACACAGTGACACCACAACATTCACTTCTGTTCCATCCTCCTCTCTGCACACACAGTGACACCACAACATTCACTTCTGTTCCATCCTCCTCTCTGCACACACAGTGACACCACAACATTCACTTCTGTTCCATCCTCCTCTCTGCACACACAGTGACACCACAACATTCACTTCTGTTCCATCCTCCTCTCTGCACACACAGTGACACCACAACATTCACTTCTGTTCCATCCTCCTCTCTGCACCTGCACACACAGTGACACCACAACATTCACTTCTGTTCCATCCTCCTCTCTGCACACACAGTGACACCACAACATTCACTTCTGTTCCATCCTCCTCTCTGCACACACAGTGACACCACAACATTCACTTCTGTTCCATCCTCCTCTCTGCACACAGTGACACCACATTCACTTCTGTTCCATCCTCCTCTCTGCACACACAGTGACACCACAACATTCACTTCTGTTCCATCCTCCTCTCTGCACCTGCACACACAGTGACACCACAACATTCACTTCTGTTCCATCCTCCTCTCTGCACACACAGTGACACCACAACATTCACTTCTGTTCCATCCTCCTCTCTGCACACACAGTGACACCACAACATTCACTTCTGTTCCATCCTCCTCTCTGCACACACAGTGACACCACAACATTCACTTCTGTTCCATCCTCCTCTGCACCTGCACACACAGTGACACCACAACATTCACTTCTGTTCCATCCTCCTCTCTGCACACACAGTGACACCACAACATTCACTTCTGTTCCATCCTCCTCTCTGCACACAGTGACACCACAACATTCACTTCTGTTCCATCCTCCTCTCTGCACACACAGTGACACCACAACATTCACTTCTGTTCCATCCTCCTCTCTGCACACACAGTGACACCACAACATTCACTTCTGTTCCATCCTCCTCTCTGCACACACAGTGACACCACAACATTCACTTCTGTTCCATCCTCCTCTCTGCACACAGTGACACCACAACATTCACTTCTGTTCCATCCTCCTCTCTGCACACACAGTGACACCACAACATTCACTTCTGTTCCATCCTCCTCTCTGCACACACAGTGACACCACAACATTCACTTCTGTTCCATCCTCCTCTCTGCACACACAGTGACACCACAACATTCACTTCTGTTCCATCCTCCTCTCTGCACACACAGTGACACCACAACATTCACTTCTGTTCCATCCTCCTCTCTGCACACAGTGACACCACATTCACTTCTGTTCCATCCTCCTCTCTGCACACAGTGACACCACAACATTCACTTCTGTTCCATCCTCCTCTCTGCACACACAGTGACACCACAACATTCACTTCTGTTCCATCCTCCTCGCACCTGTGACACCACAACATTCACTTCTCAGTGCACACAGTGACACCACAACATTCACTTCTGTTCCATCCTCCTCTCTGCACACACAGTGACACCACAACATTCACTTCTGTTCCATCCTCCTCTCTGCACACACAGTGACACCGCAACATTCACTTCTGTTCCATCCTCCTCTCTGCACACACAGTGACACCACAACATTCACTTCTGTTCCATCCTCCTCTCTGCACACAGTGACACCACAACATTCACTTCTGTTCCATCCTCCTCTCTGCACACACAGTGACACCACAACATTCACTTCTGTTCCATCCTCCTCTCTGCACACACAGTGACACCACAACATTCACTTCTGTTCCATCCTCCTCTCTGCACACACAGTGACACCACAACATTCACTTCTGCTGGAAAAAGTGTTAACCCCAAATCTATACTCCTACCTATTAATGATAGCACTACATTAAACACACCTTGAGATAAACTGAACTCTAAGTGTGGTGTTTGGAGAAGCAAAATAAAGCTTCTGTCATCTTAAATAAACAAAGCAGCATTGTGTTCAGCTAAACAGCACCAGTCATCCCCAAACACCAACTGCCTGAAGCTCTAGCGGGTGAGAGTGAGGGAGTATATTTGGCAACACATTCTCCGCAGTAAGCAAGCACAGCATATTGATTTTCCTTCAGAAATCACACTTGCCTGTTCTGTTATTGGATAGTCACAGTCATACACAACAAATATACCAATACCCCGCTGTCAATCCATCTCAGCCTTTTTTTCTTTTCAACAAGAGGTTTTTTGGTGACTAGTCAGCTGATTTGTTGGTATATTGGAATTGGTTGAGCATATCACAATTCATAAGAAAGAAAATGGAAAAAATAGAAGGTTAGAACCCAAAGGCTGCCTTCAACTCACGAGAACAGTTTGATGCCGGCAGCGTACTGTCTCTCGGAGGCTTCGTCTTTTCCCCCGGCGTCTGCCGACAAAACTTTGTGCTTCTGACGTAACTCCAGGTGCTTCTCAAACGCCTGGAAATAGAGAGGTCGACCACTGTATTTTTCAGACTATAAGGCGCACCTATAAAGCCCACTCTCCAAATTGTACACAATTCAGATTTAGTTATTACACTTGATTACTATTTTGTTCATCGTGTTATAAGGAGTCTGGGAACAAGCATCACCTTATAGTCCCTCAAATACAGTAATCAAGCTTCTTAAGAAACAAGAATTCTTTTATGTAGCAAAACTGTTCAGAATAAAGTTAAGTACTCACAATCTAATTTGTACACACGCATACAATCAGCCACTTCTGATTGAAATGCATTGTGAAAACAAAGACATCATCCCCAACTTACCACATAAATATGCACAGCAGTAAGGTGAAAATGTAACCCAAATAAACAGTTAATAATTATGACATTACTGCAACAAAAATGAAACATTAGTTTAATAGTAAGCTTACATTTAGTCGAAGCACAGAGCACATCAATGCACATTTTACAACAGAAAAACACACCATAACATTGAGGAATTCTGATAGAAATACATCAGAGATAAAGCTGTTGTGCAGATGAAATTATCTCTCACACTACCAATGTTATGGAGGACACTGACCTGTCTATACTCCCCCTCCAGGTCTCTATCCTCCTGACCGTCCTCCACAACCATGATGTTGGCCTTCCCTCCCCTCTCATCACGCAGCTTACGACAATGTTCCAACGTCTGTAATCAACAATTATCTCCCCTGAAACACACCATGATGATGGCCTTCCCTCCCCTCTCATCACGCAGCTTACGACAATGTTCCAACGTCTGTAATCAACAATTATCTGCCCTGAAACACACCATGATGATGGCCTTCCCTCCCCTCTCATCACGCAGCTTACGACAATGTTCCAACGTCTGTAATCAACAATTATCTGCCCTGAAACACACCATGATGATGGCCTTCCCTCCCCTCTCATCACGCAGCTTACGACAATGTTCCAACGTCTGTAATCAACAATTATCTCCCCTGAAACACACCATGATGATGGCCTTCCCTCCCCTCTCATCACGCAGCTTACGACAACAACGTCTGTAATCAACAATTATCTCCCCTGAAACACACCATGATGATGGCCTTCCCTCCCCTCTCATCACGCAGCTTACGACAATGCTCCAACGTCTGTAATCAACAATTATCTCCCCTGAAACACACCATGATGATGGCCTTCCCTCCCCTCTCATCACGCAGCTTACGACAATGCTCCAACGTCTGTAATCAACAATTATCTCCCCTGAAACACACCATGATGATGGCCTTCCCTCCCCTCTCATCACGCAGCTTACGACAATGCTCCAACGTCTGTAATCAACAATTATCTCCCCTGAAACACACCATGATGATGGCCTTCCCTCCCCTCTCATCACGCAGCTTACGACAATGCTCCAACGTCTGTAATCAACAATTATCTCCCCTGAAACACACCATGATGATGGCCTTCCCTCCCCTCTCATCACGCAGCTTACGACAATGCTCCAACGTCTGTAATCAACAATTATCTCCCCTGAAACACACCATGATGATGGCCTTCCCTCCCCTCTCATCACGCAGCTTACGACAATGCTCCAACGTCTGTAATCAACAATTATCTCCCCTGAAACACACCATGATGATGGCCTTCCCTCCCCTCTCATCACGCAGCTTACGACAATGCTCACGCAGCTTACGGCAACGTCTGTAATCAACAATTATCTCCCCTGAAACATACCATTATCTCCCCTGAAATCAACAATTATTCCCCCTGAAATCAACACAATTATCTCCTCTAAAACACATGATGGTGTTGGCCTTCTCTCCCCTCTCGTCACGCAGCTTACAACAATGCTTCATTGTCTGTAATCAACACAATGAATCATGAATGATGTTATCAATAATCAGGAAATAACGACTTGTTACCAGCACAAGCCTTTTGGGCTTTTACACATCGTCTCATTTTACAAAAGCATGCAAAGATCGAAACAGCTCAAACTGTGTCAGCTCAGTATTTTGGGACAATCGTATTTGTCATAGTCATATCTTTTGTCTCTAACTCTTCCGGCACCGTGGGCAAATATATGTGACCAAGACATCACAGTACACTCTCACCAACGGCGGAGACATTCGCCACCAAACACCCTGCCATGTGTTTGTCTACTTTTAGAGCATAATTATGTCACCAATGTTTGTGTTAAAGCAGAGCAAACGCACTCCCAAAATAAAATGTTTCCCTCTTGTCGGTTGAGAAGCAACAGACAACCAAGAACATCATAAAATACATGGTGCAAGAAGGGTTAAAATATGACCAAGTGTCAATTCATTTTGTTCACATCTTACAGCTTTATACCCTTCTCATTTCAACCTTTACTCCTCTCTCAGCAGACAGAATATGTGTGAAACACACATGTTGAAAACAACAAGAAAATGAGATGCTGCCTAACAATTGGACAACTGAGTGCACGTGTATATAAAAACTGATGTATAAGAGGTGCAGCTAGATGTGACGCTGAACTGACCTTCATCTTCTCCGCTCTGTTGCAGGCTGCGCCCAGCCAGGGGAAGAGGATGTTGCCCAGGTCCAGAATGAAGCAGTCCCCATGGTTCATCAGCTCCCAGTCCATCTCTGACAGCTGACATCACAACATTATCATCAATATCATCATCATACATAATGTGTCATGTCAGGTCCAGGATGAAGCAGTCCCCATGGTTCATCAGCTCCCAGTCCATCTCTGACAGCTGACATCACAACATTATCATCAATATCATACATGATGTGTCATGTCAGGTCCAGGATGAAGCAGTCCCCATGGTTCATCAGCTCCCAGTCCATCTCTGACAGCTGACATCACAACATTATCATCAATATCATACATGATGTGTCATGTCAGGTCCAGGATGAAGCAGTCCCCATGGTTCATCAGCTCCCAGTCCATCTCTGACAGCTGACATCACAACATTATCATCAATATCATACATGATGTGTCATGTCAGGTCCAGGATGAAGCAGTCCCCATGGTTCATCAGCTCCCAGTCCATCTCTGACAGCTGACATCACAACATTATCATCAATATCATACATGATGTGTCATGTCAGGTCCAGGATGAAGCAGTCCCCATGGTTCATCAGCTCCCAGTCCATCTCTGACAGCTGACATCACAACACTGTCATCAATATCATTATCATACATATGGTTCATCAACTGACACAACAATCATTATCATTATCATACATAATGCATCATGTCAGGTCCAGAATGAAGCAGTCCCCATGGTTCATCAACTGACACAACATTATCATTATCATACATAATGTATCATGTCAGGTCCAGAATGAAGCAGTCCCCATGGTTCATCAACTGACACAACATTCTCATCATTATCATTATCATACATAATGTATCATGTCAGGTCCAGAATGAAGCAGTCCCCATGGTTCATCAACTGACACAACATTATCATTATCATACATAATGTATCATGTCAGGTCCAGAATGAAGCAGTCCCCATGGTTCATCAACTGACACAACATTATCATCATTATCATTATCATACATAATGTATCATGTCAGGTCCAGAATGAAGCAGTCCCCATGGTTCATCAACTGACACAACATTATCATCATTATCATTATCATACATAATGCATCATGTCAGGTCCAGAATGAAGCAGTCCCCATGGTTCATCAACTGACAACATTATCATCATCATACATAATGCATCATGTCAGGTCCAGAATGAAGCAGTCCCCATGGTTCATCAACTGACACAACATTATCATCATTATCATTATCATACATAATGTATCATGTCAGGTCCAGAATGAAGCAGTCCCCATGGTTCATCAACTGACACAACATTATCATCATTATCATTATCATACATAATGTATCATGTCAGGTCCAGAATGAAGCAGTCCCCATGGTTCATCAACTGACAACATTATCATCATCATACATAATGCATCATGTCAGGTCCAGAATGAAGCAGTCCCCATGGTTCATCAACTGACACAACATTATCATCATTATCATTATCATACATAATGCATCATGTCAGGTCCAGAATGAAGCAGTCCCCATGGTTCATCAACTGACAACATTATCATCATTATCATACATAATGTATCATGTCAGGTCCAGGATGAAGCAGTCCCCATGGTTCATCAACCGACAACATTATCATCATCATACATAATGCATCATGTCAGGTCCAGAATGAAGCAGTCCCCATGGTCCCAGATATCATCATCATACATGATGTATCATGTCAGGTCCAGGATGAAGCAGTCCCCATGATTCATCAGCTCCCAGTCATCAACTGACACAACATTATCATCATTATCATTATCATACATAATGCATCATGTCAGGTCCAGGATGAAGCAGTCCCCATGGTTCATCAACTGACACAACATTATCAACATTATCATCATCATACATAATGTATCATGTCAGGTCCAGGATGAAGCAGTCCCCATGATTCATCAGCTCCCAGTCCATCTCTGACAACTGACATTAACAACATTATCATCGATATCATCATCATACATAATGTATCATGTCAGGTCCAGGATGAAGCAGTCCCCATGATTCATCAGCTCCCAGTCCATCTCCCATAACTGACATAATAAGCGAAACAATAAAATATAACATGATTTATCATAATAAAATACTCCACAACAAAACAGACATCAGTCATAATGAACAATACAATCAATGTGACCAATATAACATAGCATGTGCAAAATAAACATTGTTTGCCAGTGACCATGGAACATTCCCTCCAGGCACAGAATTACACCTTGCGGTCTTCAGACAATGAACTTTGCCCGACCTTTCCAGTTGTCACTGGATTAGCATCCTCTGAAGTCGGAGTGTGGCTGCCCACGTGGTAATCAAAAACGGTCACGCACGTAATGTTCTCATCCCTAGCTGGTGCATTTGTACCATAGTGTTAAGTGCTTCCTTCGACTGTTGGGATGATCCCTGGAGTCTTTAAGCCAGGGAATGACAACAATAAACAACAACTGGATTAGCAACAATGGATTCACAAGTCTTGCTCCTTCTTGAATGTGTATACAAGCAGTATGCATCAATATTTGTGTGCTTGTACTAAATGCTCTTCAGACATCATCTTTTGTATACAAATTGTCATGAAAAAGTTTGAATAGTTTCAGCGATAAAAATGAAGGCAAACAGAAAACACATATAATAAGAAATTTGTTCAACATTTAATCAATCAGCTGATGCACAAAGGGGAGAGCACTCACCTCAGAGAATCGCGGGTTCCTCTTGCCTTTGACCTGAATCAGCCGTGACTGAAATATCCCGCGCTCCACATGGTTGAATCCAGACTTCACTCCCCCTACCCTGATTCTGCCAACATCACCATTGCTTGGTTAGAAACATCAATGAAAAGCCCCCTCTCCCACTACACTATAAAATTTAAAAAAACTATCAACCAAGGCATTAAACTTTAAAGGTTCCGTTAACAGTTTATGGCCATAGCAACAATGAAATAATCATTCATAATGCTTCGGACATTGCAATGAACGGAGGAGTCGATTTATCTCCTTCCCCCACTTTAAACTTCCCCTACCAAAGTATGTTCACGTAAAATAGCACATTGATTATTTAGACCACTTCTGTTCTGTCACCGCAAACAAAATGGCCAGTTCCATTTTCTGCGTAATGAGGCTTCATACTCCTCCTTGGTAACATGAAAGGGCGATAATCTTAGGACTGAGTTGACCACGCTATCTGTTTAGTTCAGGAAATGTATATAGCGCTTCATACTCCTCCTTGGTAACATGAAAGGGCGATAATCTTAGGACTGAGTTGACCACGCTATCTGTTTAGTTCAGGAAATGTATATAGCGCTTCATACTCCTCCTTGGTAACATGAAAGGGCGATAATCTTAGGACTGAGTTGACCACGCTATCTGTTTAGTTCAGGAAATGTATATAGCGCTTCATACTCCTCCTTGGCGACATGAAAGGGCGATAATCTTAGGACTGAGTTGACCATGCTATCTGTTTAGTTCAGGAAATGTATATAGCGCTTCATACTCCTCCTTGGTGACATGAAAGGGCGATAATCTTAGGACTGAGTTGACCACGCTATCTGTTTAGTTCAGGAAATGTATATAGCGCTTCATCTTTAATCTCTAAGCACTTGTGATGAGTCAGGTGAGTCTAGTGATGAGTCAGGGGCAGATAATTTTCTGTGGCTACATACTGCTACTTCG
>CM065680.1:103805695-103820695 GCA_017654935.2 Phymorhynchus buccinoides | reverse complement strand
TGCCAGGTGAAGCGCATTGCTTGAGAGTGTGCTCAGAAAAGTGAAGGCAGAACAAGAGGAGGGACGAAAAGAAAAACATTTAACGATGGATCTTCTTCTTCAGCTGTATGATATTTACGGATGAACGCATGCATATGCATGTGTGTGTGTGTGTATGTGAGCGTGTGTGTGTGCGTGCGTGCGTGTGTGCGAGCGTGCGTGCACACGAGAAAGAAAGATGCGTGCGTGTGTGAGTGAATGTATTTGTGAGTGAATGTGTTTGTGTATGTGAGTGTTCTGCACATGAACATTTTACATTGAAGTGTTAAAACAGAGCAGAAAACCCTGATGTAGTTGCCTTTACTGTGCTGGGATATCAGTGCACAGTGTTCACTGAGTGCTTTGACAATATGTGTTACAGAGTAATGAATGTCTGGACATTGATAACCTAGAATAGCCTGCCTGGAAATATTGTAACAAGCAAAACAAGATAACTTTACTAATAGTTACCTTCTGATACATGCAAAAATAAAGTTGTAAAGAAACCAAAGGAATAAATTTATTAAAAAAAAATTGTAATAAAAAAAACTTTTAACATCTTTTAATCTATCACATTCCCATCACCACCCAAAAAATAAAAAAAGATTGCAAAGCAAAAAAACGAACCTAGCTTCACCTCAAATTGCTTAAAATTGAGGAGCAAAACTTATTGATTTCATATCTCAGTACCTACCGTAAACATGTCTATACACAGAACACACACAAATAAATATCAGTTATAATGTTAGTAGAGGATACAATATGTACATCATATAAACTATATCCAATCATCTTAATATCTAAATGTAAACAAACATATTCAATTAGGATTAACTGTAAGATAATATCTCCACACCGAGGGAATATTTTCACTAACTACATACAACAACATAAAAATTCAAATGCTCATGTGTGCAAACAAACTGCACTTCAATTCCCATAGACATATAATATACAAGATTGGACAAAGGTCTTAGAAAGTTAGACAAAATACAGATACTGCTAGGTCAGTCAACTGTGTTGTTCAAAGGTTATCAAGCGCTTTTTCCATCTAATTTTCACTGTGACTTGTTTTTCTTTCTCATTTTCCAACAGAGAGAGATGCACAGACAGAAATAAATGAAGATATTTAAGTCACACCTAACCTCAGTCTAAGAGCAGGCTCAATGTAATTCACAATCTCCGAGTCACACAATGGGCTGCGCTTCCTTCATAGAGCAAAAACTAGTGCAACATGTCTGGGTGATGATGTATTCTGTGTGCTACCTCCATAGAGCCAAAACTAGTGCAGCATGTCTGGGTGATGATGTATTCTGTGTGCTACCTCCATAGAGCCCAAACTGGTGCAACATGTCTGGGTGATGATGTATTCTGTGTGCTACCTCCATAGAGCCAAAACTAGTGCAGCATGTCTGGGTGATGATGTATTCTGTGTGCTACCTCCATAGAGCCAAAACTAGTGCAACATGTCTGGGTGATGATGTATTCTGTGTGCTACCTCCATAGAGCCCAAACTGGTGCAACATGTCTGGGTGATGATGTATTCTGTGTGCTACCTCCATAGAGCCAAAACTAGTGCAGCATGTCTGGGTGATGATGTATTCTGTGTGCTACCTCCATAGAGCCAAAACTAGTGCAGCATGTCTGGGTGATGATGTATTCTGTGTGCTACCTCCATAGAGCCAAAACTAGTGCAGCATGTCTGGGTGATGATGTATTCTGTGTGCTTTACTCATTCTGTTACATTTACTGCTTTCCATTTAAATTTCTTATTATTCTATTTTATTTATTTTACGTAAACATGCATTTCAAAAGTCTTTACCGTAAGGTCCTTCTTCTTCTTCTTCTGCGTTCCCAGGCCATATGTCACTGCTTCTTCCGTTAAAGCAACGCATGTACAGCCCAACACATCACTCTACGCTCCCACCTTATTTCTGGGTCATTATGTCATTCTTGTGTTAAAGCAACGCATGTACAGTCCAACACATCACTCTACGCTCCCACCTTATTTTCACAGCTCATTATGTCACTGCTTCTTCCGTTAAAGCAACGCATGTACAGTCCAACACATTACTCTACGCTCCCACCTTATTTTCACAGCTCATTATGTCACTGCTTCTTCCGTTAAAGCAACGCATGTACAGTCCAACACATCACTCTACGCTCCCACCTTATTTTCACAGCTCATTATGTCACTGCTTCTTCCGTTAAAGCAACGCATGTGCTACTCTACTCCCATTATTTTCACAGCTCATTATGTCACTTACTTCTTTAAAGCAACGCATGTACAGTCCAACACATTACTCTACGCTCCCACCTTATTTCACAGCTCATTACGTCACTTTCTTCCGTTAAAGCAACGCATGTACAGCCCAACACATCACTCTACGCTCCCACCATTTTCACAGCTCATTAGTCACTGCTTCTTCCGTTAAAGCAACGCATGTACAGCCCAACACATCACTCTACGCTCCCACCTTATTTTCACAGCTCATTATGTCACTGCTTCTTCCGTTAAAGCAACGCATGTACAGCCCAACACATCACTCTACACTCCCACCTTATTTTCACAGCTCATTATGTCACTGCTTCTTCCGTTAAAGCAACGCATGTACAGTCCAACACATCACTCATGTACAGTCCAACACATTACTCTACGCTCCCACCTTATTTTCACAGCTCATTATGTCACTGCTTCTTCCGTTAAAGCAACGCATGTACAGCCCAACACATCACTCTACGCTCCCACCTTATTTTCACAGCTCATTATGTCACTGCTTCTTCCGTTAAAGCAACGCATGTACAGCCCAACACATCACTCTACACTCCCACCTTATTTTCACAGCTCATTATGTCACTGCTTCTTCCGTTAAAGCAACGCATGTACAGTCCAACACATTACTCTACGCTCCCACCTTATTTTCACAGCTCATTATGTCACTGCTTCTTCCGTTAAAGCAACGCATGTACAGTCCAACACATTACTCTACGCTCCCACCTTATTTTCACAGCTCATTATGTCACTGCTTCTTCCGTTAAAGCAACGCATGTACAGTCCAACACATTACTCTACGCTCCCACCTTATTTTCACAGCTCATTATGTCACTGCTTCTTCCGTTAAAGCAACGCATGTACAGCCCAACACATCACTCTACGCTCCCACCTTATTTTCACAGCTCATTATGTCACTGCTTCTTCCGTTAAAGCAACGCATGTACAGTCCAACACATCACTCATGTACAGTCCAACACATCACTCTACACTCCCACCTTATTTTCACAGCTCATTATGTCACTGCTTCTTCCGTTAAAGCAACGCATGTACAGTCCAACACATCACTCTACGCTCCCACCTGATTTTCACAGCTCATTATGTCACTGCTTCTTCCGTTAAAGCAACGCATGTACAGCCCAACACATCACTCTACGCTCCCACCTTATTTTCACAGCTCATTATGTCACTGCTTCTTCCGTTAAAGCAACGCATGTACAGCCCAACACATCACTCTACACTCCCACCTTATTTTCACAGCTCATGTCACTGCTTCTTCCGTTAAAGCAACGCATGTACAGTCCAACACATCACTCATGTACAGTCCAACACATCACTCTACACTCCCACCTTATTTTCACAGCTCATTATGTCACTGCTTCTTCCGTTAAAGCAACGCATGTACAGTCCAACACATCACTCATGTACAGTCCAACACATCACTCTACGCTCCCACCTGATTTTCACAGCTCATTATGTCACTGCTTCTTCCATTAAAGCAACGCATGTACAGTCCCCCCCAAAAGTGACTCCCTTCTTGTCGGTCGAGATGCAACGAACAACCAAGGTCAAATACATGGTGCTAGAAGAATTACAAAAATAAGTGTCTGTGTTTCACGTTCCGCTCCCATGGGGATACTGGGGGGTCTTTTGTATAAATAGTTACCCCACCTTCTGGAAGTTCTGTGCTTGTAACTTCCTCTAATCTATCACTCTCTTTGACTCTGCCTTTTCCCTTTGCTTACTGTCATCTATCTTTCTGCCTTACCGGTCCATTCGCCTGCCTTTTTTCATGAAACACTTTCAAAAAAACTTCCTCCAGCCGAAGTTGGTCTTGCTGGGGCTAACTATTTCTTAGTTAGGCGCATAACAGCAGCATGACGCATCTGCGCTCATAATGGACAGGAAACTGTCTGAGCGATCGAAGAAGAAGAAGAAGTTTCACCTTCCTGTCCCGGATTCCCTCTAGCCCGCTACAATGACTTTACAAAGGGGGAGGTTCCGCTGCATCAACTACAAAGGCATATAGGGTAAATGTTTAACACGATGCAACAAGCAGCATAATGCGAACCACAAGCATCAAAATGCAATTATTTACAGCATATAAATAAATTGCTGCAGCAGCAATCTATGTTATTATCTAACAAAGCTATCCATGATTTGCACAATAGTAATTTTTGTTACACTGCTATGTATATCATACCAATGTCTTTACACTGCTATGTATATCATACCAATGTCTTTACACTGCTATGTATATCATACCAATGTCTTTACACTGCTATGTATATCATACCAATGTTTTTACACTGCTATGTATATCATACCAATGTCTTTACACTGCTATGTACACTGTATATCATATTAATGTCTTTACACTGCTATGTATATCATACCAATGTCTTTACACTGCTATGTATATCAGTGTGAAACACTATAGCAATGCGTTAACATGACTACACCAGTGTTCAAGGCTATACCTGTGAACTTGCACTACACCAAAGCAATACATTCAACAAATCAGCCCCGCCTCCAAAAACAATAACTGAAAATCAAAATCCTACGTACAAAATGTCAATAAAGTTGTTCCATAATGCATAACATTCAAAATAAAACAACAACTGAAAGAAAATGTTTTCCCCCAAGTTCAACTACTCCCTGTGTCTACCTGCGCCTCAAGTCCTTTGGTATTCTGACCAGGCAGGGAGAGCTAGACACAACAATATCAACACATTTCTTAATAACCACACAATAATAATAATAGTACATTTATATAGCGCTTTACCTCAGATGAGCCCAAAGCGCTTTACAATCAATTATTCATCAACAGACAACAAAAACAGCATTCAAGAATGACACCAACCAGCAACAACGCATATACAAAGCAACTCTCTCTCTCTCTAACACACACACACACACATTTATCGACGCCAACTCGTTCATACCCCATTCAGTAAGCCACGGCAACCGAGCCACACGGACTGACCACATACACCAACACACATACACAAACACCCTCACACACAACGTACGCACGCAGACAGACACACACACACACACACGCACACAGACACACACATGCGTGCACACACAACCCACAAAACCAAAACACACACAAGCACACATGCATGCACAAATGCATGCTCACACACACACACAGAACACACACACACACACACACACACACACACACACACACACACACACACACACACACACACACACCACAAAACACAGCACAAACCTCTTATTCAATCTTCCCTCACATGCACACAACGATAGACAACTGATCAAATATTTAGGGTGCAGCAGAAAAAATATGGGTTTTAAGAGAGGTTTTGAATGAGGAGACTGAGTTGGAGTGTCAGAGGGGAGAAGGCAGAGAATTCCAAAGAGATGGTGCTTGACAAGAAAAAGAACGTTGGCCAGCAGATTTGAGACGGATGGAGGGAGGGGAGAGGAGACGAGAATCAGAAGATGAACGTAGTTGGCGAGCTGGGAAATAGAGATGAAGAAGATCAGAGATACAGGGGAGCTTGATCATTCAATACCAACAACACATTTCTTAATAGGAATGTTAACTTTTAATGCTTGTTTTTAACACTTGAAATAGACAAACAATTCCAAAACCTAATTTAAAAAAAGTAGAACATTCATACAATAATTATACTTCAACTGTGAACCAACAATGTGTATTTTCACAAAATAATGAAAGTAATGATACACGGAAACCACACATCAAATCAAGGTACACAAGAAATAAGTTATGTTATATATGAATAACTGGGCTAAACTAAAGCACGCAAAACACATCATCAAACACGCACATACACAGTAAACAATTGCACACACATAACAGTTACTGTTCTCTAGGTATTAGGCACTTTATAGTCACAGAGGCATCTATGTCAAATTCGGGTTGCTCCCACCTGGAGAGGGAGTCGCAGCCAGAAGCGCGCCACCCAATTTGGGTGGTTGTTTTGCATGCGATTTTTGTGTGACTGATGAGGAAGGAAAAGGGGGGGGGGGATTTTGACCAAATTACAACTTTTTCGTTGCCACTGGGTTTAACGTATGCTAAGTGCATGGGCACATGGGACCTTGTTTATCGTCTAATCCGAAAGACTCCACGTTCAGGCCTCGTGCAAAGTGAGAGGAAAAATCCCCTGTACCCAGGTTCGAACTCGGGTTTACTTGACACGAGGCGAACACCACTGTGCCACTCTACACTAACCCTAGCACATAAATAATCTGTAACACTCAATGAGTCAATAACTTATTGCAAACAGAACCATACAATATTACTATTACAGTATTAGTCCCTTCACTGCCAGAGTCAATGAGTCAATAACTTATTGCAAACAGAACCATACAATATTACTATTACAGTATTAGTCCCTTCACTGCCAGAGTCAATGAGTCAATAACTTATTGCAAACAGAACCATACAATATTACTATTACAGTATTAGTCCCTTCACTGCCAGAGTCAATGAGTCAATAACTTATTGCAAACAGAACCATACAATATTACTATTACAGTATTAGTCCCTTCACTGCCAGAGTCAATGAGTCAATAACTTATTGCAAACAGAACCATACAATATTACTATTACAGTATTAGTCCCTTCACTGCCAGAGTCAATGAGTCAATAACTTATTGCAAACAGAACCATACAATATTACTATTACAGTATTAGTCCCTTCACTGCCAGAGTCAATGAGTCAATAACTTATTGCAAACAGAACCATACAATATTACTATTACAGTATTAGTCCCTTCACTGCCAGAGTCAATGAGTCAATAACTTATTGCAAACAGAACCATACAATATTACTATTACAGTATTAACCCCTTCACTGCCAGAGTCAATGAGTCAATAACTTATTGCAAACAGAACCATACAATATTACTATTACAGTATTAACCCCTTCACTGCCAGAGTCAATGAGTCAATAACTTATTGCAAACAGAACCATACAATATTACTATTACAGTATTAACCCCTTCACTGCCAGAGTCAATGAGTCAATAACTTATTGCAAACAGAACCATACAATATTACTATTACAGTATTAGTCCCTTCACTGCCAGAGTCAATGAGTCAATAACTTATTGCAAACAGAACCATACAATATTACTATTACAGTATTAGTCCCTTCACTGCCAGAGTCAATGAGTCAATAACTTATTGCAAACAGAACCATACAATATTACTATTACAGTATTAGTCCCTTCACTGCCAGAGTCAATGAGTCAATAACTTATTGCAAACAGAACCATACAATATTACTATTACAGTATTAGTCCCTTCACTGCCAGAGTCAATGAGTCAATAACTTATTGCAAACAGAACCATACAATATTACTATTACAGTATTAGTCCCTTCACTGCCAGAGTCAATGAGTCAATAACTTATTGCAAACAGAACCATACAATATTACTATTACAGTATTAGTCCCTTCACTGCCAGAGTCAATGAGTCAATAACTTATTGCAAACAGAACCATACAATATTACTATTACAGTATTAGTCCCTTCACTGCCAGAGTCAATGAGTCAATAACTTATTGCAAACAGAACCATACAATATTACTATTACAGTATTAGTCCCTTCACTGCCAGAGTCAATGAGTCAATAACTTATTGCAAACAGAACCATACAATATTACTATTACAGTATTAGTCCCTTCACTGCCAGAGTCAATGAGTCAATAACTTATTGCAAACAGAACCATACAATATTACTATTACAGTATTAGTCCCTTCACTGCCAGAGTCAATGAGTCAATAACTTATTGCAAACAGAACCATACAATATTACTATTACAGTATTAGTCCCTTCACTGCCAGAGTCAATGAGTCAATAACTTATTGCAAACAGAACCATACAATATTACTATTACAGTATTAGTCCCTTCAATGCCAGAGTCAATGAGTCAATAACTTATTGCAAACAGAACCATACAATATTACTATTACAGTATTAGTCCCTTCACTGCCAGAGTCAATGAGTCAATAACTTATTGCAAACAGAACCATACAATATTACTATTACAGTATTAGTCCCTTCACTGCCAGAGTCAATGAGTCAATAACTTATTGCAAACAGAACCATACAATATTACTATTACAGTATTAGTCCCTTCACTGCCAGAGTCAATGAGTCAATAACTTATTGCAAACAGAACCATACAATATTACTATTACAGTATTAGTCCCTTCACTGCCAGAGTCAATGAGTCAATAACTTATTGCAAACAGAACCATACAATATTACTATTACAGTATTAGTCCCTTCACTGCCAGAGTCAATGAGTCAATAACTTATTGCAAACAGAACCATACAATATTACTATTACATGGGTATTAGTCCCTTCACTGCCAGAGTCAATGAGTCAATAACTTATTGCAAACAGAACCATACAATATTACTATTACAGTATTAGTCCCTTCACTGCCAGAGTCAATGAGTCAATAACTTATTGCAAACAGAACCATACAATATTACTATTACAGTATTAGTCCCTTCACTGCCAGAGTCAATGAGTCAATAACTTATTGCAAACAGAACCATACAATATTACTATTACAGTATTAGTCCCTTCACTGCCAGAGTCAATGAGTCAATAACTTATTGCAAACAGAACCATACAATATTACTATTACAGTATTAGTCCCTTCACTGCCAGAGTCAATGAGTCAATAACTTATTGCAAACAGAACCATACAATATTACTATTACAGTATTAGTCCCTTCACTGCCAGAGTCAATGAGTCAATAACTTATTGCAAACAGAACCATACAATATTACTATTACAGTATTAGTCCCTTCACTGCCAGAGTCAATGAGTCAATAACTTATTGCAAACAGAACCATACAATATTACTATTACAGTATTAGTCCCTTCACTGCCAGAGTCAATGAGTCAATAACTTATTGCAAACAGAACCATACAATATTACTATTACAGTATTAGTCCCTTCACTGCCAGAGTCAATGAGTCAATAACTTATTGCAAACAGAACCATACAATATTACTATTACAGTATTAGTCCCTTCAATGCCAGAGTCAATGAGTCAATAACTTATTGCAAACAGAACCATACAATATTACTATTACAGTATTAACCCCTTCACTGCCAGAGTCAATGAGTCAATAACTTATTGCAAACAGAACCATACAATATTACTATTACAGTATTAGTCCCTTCACTGCCAGAGGAAAACTGAACAATTATTACATTTCTTATTTTAAAATTTAAAAGAGACCTGTTATACTCAATCTGAGAAAATGGTGTAGAGCTATATCTTTCCTGACTTGTCTGATTTTAGTAAACCCAAACCCATCATTCCAGGGCTATGAGATCACCAATGCCATCACACACAGTAGACAGGAGGCAGGCAGTGAGGGGTTAATGGTATTAACACAGATGAATGGGACAGCCCTGGTTACCCTGGCAACCAATTCTGATCTCTGGGAGGCCACTGGCTCGCACTAAAACAACAAAGTCAAACGTCCTACACATCTCTGTAACTAAGGTAGCATGCACCCATGCTATTCCTAATGGAAAACTGTGAGAATCCTAAATGGAATAGGGCATTTGCCACGAGTGTCTGTACCATATACCAGACTCCTAAATTGCCCGCACTCGTTCTGCCCGAGTTGCGTATGCCTCTCTAATTTCAACTCAGTGAGAGTCAAGGTCGCCGGCACGCTGCAAATGCCCTACTCACAGTATCATCTGCCCCTCTCTCCCATCCCCCCCCCCCCCCCTCTCTAAATTGTCCAAAAGTCATTCTTTGTTTGATTGTATATGAGACAGAAAAAATTCCTTATTCAAGTTCTAAAACCGTGTCAATTAAATAATATATTTAAAATGTACACAACAAAATGTCTAAAAAAGAAAAATAGAGAAATAAAAGCAGTTTTCCAAAACAAATTCATATAATAAAACTAATCTGCACAACAATTTTAATTGCTGTAGAAAAGTCACACTCCTGTCAGCTCTCACTCTCACTCTACCTCATAGGTGAAAGTAAAACTTCAATCCTGAAATGACACGTTTCAATGTTCTCTGAATACATGTATTCCCAATCCTGAAGTGGTGACCACATTAATAATAATTTCCAATGTGTGTGTGTGTCTATATACAAGAAGGGTGGGGATGGTTTTAGAATTGCATGTCTATAATCTCTTGTTTTAATCTGCCATCGATGTTGGCAGAATGTTTGATTTTATAAGACCCTGGTTCTGGATGCCATCAGCTTTTTCAATGGGGAGCATGCCTACATTTCTTTCACCCTTGCTGCTAATGAGGCTAATGTGCACTAATGACACGGCATACTGGCTGAAGCTAATGTGCACTAATGACACGGCATACTGGCTGAGGCTAATGTGCACTAATGACACGGCATACTGGCTGAAGCTAATGTGCACTAATGACACGGCATACTGGCTGAGGCTAATGTGCACTAATGACACGGCATACTGGCTGAAGCTAATGTGCACTAATGACACGGCATACTGGCTGAGGCTAATGTGCACTAATGACACGGCATACTGGCTGAGGCTAATGTGCACTAATGACACGGCATACTGGCTGAGGCTAATGTGCACTAATGACACGGCATACTGGCTGCTAATGTGCACTAATGACACGGCATACTGGCTGAAGCTAATGTGCACTAATGACACGGCATACTGGCTGAAGCTAATGTGCACTAATGACACGGCATACTGGCTGAGGCTAATGTGCACTAATGACACGGCATACTGGCTGAGGCTAATGTGCACTAATGACACGGCATACTGGCTGAGGCTAATGTGCACTAATGACACGGCATACTGGCTGAGGCTAATGTGCACTAATGACACGGCATACTGGCTGAGGCTAATGTGCACTAATGACACGGCATACTGGCTGAGGCTAATGTGCACTAATGACACGGCATACTGGCTGAAGCTAATGTGCACTAATGACACGGCATACTGGCTGAAGCTAATGTGCACTAATGACACGGCATACTGGCTGAGGCTAATGTGCACTAATGACACGGCATACTGGCTGAGGCTAATGTGCACTAATGACACGGCATACTGGCTGAGGCTAATGTGCACTAATGACACGGCATACTGGCTGAAGCTAATGTGCACTAATGACACGGCATACTGGCTGAGGCTAATGTGCACTAATGACACGGCATACTGGCTGAGGCTAATGTGCACTAATGACACGGCATACTGGCTGAAGCTAATGTGCACTAATGACACGGCATACTGGCTGAAGCTAATGTGCACTAATGACACGGCATACTGGCTGAGGCTAATGTGCACTAATGACACGGCATACTGGCTGAGGCTAATGTGCACTAATGACACGGCATACTGGCTGAAGCTAATGTGCACTAATGACACGGCATACTGGCTGAGGCTTTGCCCCACTCACTGATAGAATGATGTAGGAGTCCCCTCTGTAGAATTCCCCGTAGCACTCCTTAGGGACAGGCACCACTTGGAGGTTCTGAAACACCATAAAAGCATAGACAAAAAACATAGATGTCATCATCCTTGCTAAGTGGTTTTACCTCGATCCTCCAGATGTAGAAGCCAGTTTTGTCTCTCTGCACATCATCATCATCATCATCATCATCATCATCATCGATGTTGTCATCATCCTTGCTAAGTGGTTTTACCTCAATCCTCCAGATGTAGAATCCTGTCTTGTCTCTCTTCACATCATCATCATCATCGATGTTGTCACCATCCTTGCTAAGTGGTTTTACCACGATCCTCCAGATGTAGAATCCTGTCTTGTCTCTCTTCACATCATCATCATCATCATCATCGATGTTGTCACCATCCTTGCTAAGTGGTTTTACCACGATCCTCCAGATGTAGAATCCTGTCTTGTCTCTCTTCACATCATCATCATCATCATCATCGATGTTGTCACCATCCTTGCTAAGTGGTTTTACCACGATCCTCCAGATGTAGAACCCTGTCTTGTCTCTCTGCACATCATCATCATCATCATCATCATCATCATCATCATCGTCATCATCATCATCGACGTTGTCATCATCATCATCATCATCATCATCGACGTCATCATCATCATCGACGTTGTCATCATCCTTGCTAAGTGTCTCACCTCGATCCTCCAGATGTAGAACCCTGTCTTGTCTCTCTGCACATCATCATCATCATCATCATCATCGACGTTGTCATCATCCTTGCTAAGTGTCTCACCTCGATCCTCCAGATGTAGAACCCTGTCTTGTCTCTCTGCACATCATCATCATCATCATCATCATCGACGTTGTCACCATCCTTGCTAAGTGTCTCACCTCGATCCTCCAGATGTAGAACCCTGTCTTGTCTCTCTGCACTGTGCGGGTGAAGGCAGGGTCCACTCGCGCCATGGCTGGATCTGAAAGCACAACCACACTTCTTATTATTTCCATTGTAATACTTCAGACACTTTATTTTACAAGGATAAGAATTAAGGCTGGGCCTAGTCTTCCATTCTGTCCTTATTTCTATTCTAAGCTTGCAATACTTAACTAATACTATAAATGAACATTATGACACAGGAACATTGCCAACAGAAACAACAACGATTAACTAATAAAGCAATGACATGGTAGGCAGAGCATCAACATCAGCAATAAAAACAAACAGAATAGAAAACTAACTAACCGCATAAACAAACAAACAAATAAATAAATGGAAAACACCTCTTTCACTACAATTTACTTCTACTACCATTACTACTCCTACTACTATTACTGTTACTACCATCATCACCACTATTGCCACCACACCACCACTACTACTACTACTACTACTACTACTACTACTACTACTACTACTACTACTACTACTACTACTACTACTACTACTACTACTACTACCTCCACCACATCACTAATAAGAACAAGCAAAACAGAAACCAACCGACCAAACAAAGAAATAAATGGGGGGGGGGGGGGGGGGGGGACAACAACATAGCAACACTTCTCTGCTTATTTGCAATGTAATACTAATAAACATAGCAACACTTCTCTGCTGGACAGCACAGGGTCTTCAGAGAAAAAGCATCTTTTAATCCACTATTTTGTGGCTGAACTTCTAGCACTATATAACAATAGAATACAACAATGCAAAGAGACTATGGAAAGCTGGACAACACAGGGTCTTCATAAAAAAACACCTTAGATCCAGCCCTTGATCCAGAACTACTACAATACACAACAATAATGTAAAGAAACTCTAGGGTGAGCTGGATAATAGAGGGTATTGAGAGAAGAAAGCAACCCCCCTTACTCCCCTTAATCAAGTGCTTTGACACTGAACGCACACTACATAATATAATACAACAGCACAAAGACACTCTATGGAAAGCTGGACAATGGCAGGTCTTCACAGAAGAAATGTTCTTCAATTAAGTGTTTCGTCCTCAATTCCATACCCCTCCAATGTTGCTGTATCTTTTTTTCTAAAAATAAAAGGGGGTCAGCTATGGAATAGCAAACCACAGCTTCTGAAGCTGTGAACTAGCCAGGGGAGCTGCTATCCACATTTCAACACAATAATAATGCTTTCAAGTTCAAGTATACTTAATTATCTCAAAAAGAAAAATTCATGAAACTTATTTTCTTTCTCCACTACAATACAAAACACTAGAATAATGCAATACAAACTATACTACAAAGAACAATGTTTTGCCTTTGTACCACGAAAATTTCAAAACAATCAACTATACCAAGCAGAACAAATTCCTATGCACGTTTTATTTAGAATGAAGGCTATAAGAATGGTAATTTGCCTTGAAACAATGAAAGTCAAGGCTGTCTTTGTCAACACCTAAACACAAAGCGGGTGCTCCTTTATCCAGCCTTATTTGTACACCCTCTTAAACTTGAAATTCCACAGGTACACAAGATTGCTGTTTGTTCATGTATGGAGCACTGTGTCTGTGAAAATAAGTGGTTGGCCTTAAAGAGATTTCTTCGTCTGTATTGTGCGCATGTTTGATAAACAACTCGTACAAGACAAACACTTATGCAGTGAACATTTTCTCTGGGTGTTTAATCAACGATTCAATAAATGTTCACAGAGAGGGATAGGGAGGCAGGGAACATAGAAAGAAATAAAGAGAAAAAGAGAAAAAAAGAAAAAAGAGTTGATTTTGTCAAAATTGTTTTCTTCATCATTAGCATCCTATTTGATAAGGGGGGGGGGGGGGGGGGGGGGGACAATTTCAGTATGTGTTAAGAAAGTAAACATTATGCCGAGTCCTTCCTGCTGAACAAAATCAAAAAATACTTTTACTGTAACACAAAAACAAACAAAGCAAACAGTCGAAAATGAAAAACACAGCACATCAGGCAACAGACTAAAAGCTGGACTGAAAACTCCCCCAAACAAGATAAAAAAAACCATTTACTTTATCAAATACAAAATTAACAAACGATTGTTATTTTATGATGAAACATTGTATGATTTAGCCATTCCAATTGACCAAAAGAGCGGCCAAATGTGCCCCCTTCCTCAATAACAAGGAAAGTGGGTCAGACCTCCCTGACTGAAGGCAACTGTTTTGCCTCATTCTGTGCAGGAATGTGTGTAAATGAAAAAGCAAAATGTCCCGGTGTCTTATTTCCCAGGCAGAATGGTAGGGTCAACACCCCCAGCCTTGTGT
>CM065680.1:103790695-103803195 GCA_017654935.2 Phymorhynchus buccinoides | reverse complement strand
GACTGGAGACATCCAGGCCAAGCTTTTCTCCCCATTGAAGTCCAAATACAGCCCTGTTCTCTGCAATAGCATTTGCTTCTTTATAACCTGCTACATACACAAAGGAAATTATTTTCTCATCTACAACATATTGTGAATCTGAGCAAAGGTATACGACCTTGACCCCTTCAGTGTCAACAACCTTTTATGAACTACTCCATAATGCTGCATTGGGCTTCTCCACTATCTAAAGTTAAGTCACAATGCCAACAACCTTTTACTAACTACTCCATAATGCTTCATTGGGCTTCTCCACTGTCTAAAGTTAAGTCACAATGCCAACAACCTTTTACTAACTACTCCATAATGCTGCATTGGGCTTCTCCACTGTCTAAAGTTAAGTCACAATGCCAACAACCTTTTACTAACTACTCCATAATGCTGCATTGGGCTTCTCCACTGTCTAAAGTTAAGTCACAATGCCAACAACCTTTTACTAACTACTCCATAATGCTTCATTCGGCTTCTACTGAATTTTGTATGTGCATGCTGCATTTATTGTTAATGGTGGTTATTGTTTTTTCTTCTCCTTTTTCATTTTTTATGAGGGCTGGATGTAAACAAGCCTGTATAGTGCTTAGTCTTTTCCCTCAATAAAAAAGGTTCGTTCGTTCGTTCTCCACTATCTAAAGTTAAGTCACAATGCCAACAACCTTTTACTAACTACTCCATAATGCTGCATTGGGCTTCTCCACTGTCTAAAGTTAAGTCACAATGCCAACAACCTTTTACTAACTACTCCATAATGCTGCATTGGGCTTCTCCACTATCTAAAGTTAAGTCACAATGCCAACAACCTTTTATGAACTACTCCATAATGCTGCATTGGGCTTCTCCACTGTCTAAAGTTAAGTCACAATGCCAACAACCTTTTACTAACTACTCCATAATGCTGCATTGGGCTTCTCCACTATCTAAAGTTAAGTCACAATGCCAACAACCTTTTATGAACTACTCCATAATGCTGCATTGGGCTTCTCCACTGTCTAAAGTTAAGTCACAATGCCAACAACCTTTTTAACTACTCCATAATGCTGCATTGGGCTTCTCCACTGTCTAAAGTTAAGTCACAATGCCAACAACCTTTTACTAACTACTCCATAATGCTGCATTGGGCTTCTCCACTATCTAAAGTTAAGTCACAATGCCAACAACCTTTTATGAACTACTCCATAATGCTGCATTGGGCTTCTCCACTGTCTAAAGTTAAGTCACAATGCCAACAACCTTTTACTAACTACTCCATAATGCTGCATTGGGCTTCTCCACTATCTAAAGTTAAGTCACAGCGCCAACAACCTTTTATGAACTACTCCATAATGCTGCATTGGGCTTCTCCACTATCTAAAGTTAAGTCACAATGCCAACAACCTTTTACTAACTACTCCATAATGCTGCATTGGGCTTCTCCACTATCTAAAGTTAAGTCACAATGGAACTACTCCATAATGCTGCATTGGGCTTCTCCACTGTCTAAAGTTAAGTCACAATGCCAACAACCTTTTACTAACTACTCCATAATGCTTCATTAGGCTTCTCCACTATCTAAAGTTAAGTCACAGCGCCAACAACCTTTTATGAACTACTTCATAATGCTGCATTGGGCTTCTCCAGTATCTAAAGTTAAGTCACAATGCCAACAACCTTTTACTAACTACTCCATAATGCTGCATTGGGCTTCTCCACTGTCTAAAGTTAAGTCACAATGCCAACAACCTTTTACTAACTACTCCATAATGCTGCATTGGGCTTCTCCACTATCTAAAGTTAAGTCACAGCGCCAACAACCTTTTATGAACTACTCCATAATGCTGCATTGGGCTTCTCCACTGTCTAAAGTTAAGTCACAATGCCAACAACCTTTTACTAACTACTCCATAATGCTTCATTAGGCTTCTCCACTATCTAAAGTTAAGTCACAGCGCCAACAACCTTTTATGAACTACTCCATAATGCTGCATTGGGCTTCTCCACTGTCTAAAGTTAAGTCACAATGCCAACAACCTTTTACTAACTACTCCATAATGCTTCATTGGGCTTCTCCACTGTCTAAAGTTAAGTCACAATGCCAACAACCTTTTATGAACTACTCCATAATGCTGCATTGGGCTTCTCCACTGTCTAAAGTTAAGTCACAATGCCAACAACCTTTTACTAACTACTCCATAATGCTTCATTAGGCTTCTCCACTATCTAAAGTTAAGTCACAATGCCAACAACCTTTTACTAACTACTCCATAATGCTGCATTGGGCTTCTCCACTGTCTAAAGTTAAGTCACAATGCCAACAACCTTTTATGAACTACTCCATAATGCTGCATTAGGCTTCTCCACTGTCTAAAGTTAAGTCACAATGCCAACAACCTTTTACTAACTACTCCATAATGCTGCATTGGGCTTCTCCACTGTCTAAAGTTAAGTCACAATGCCAACAACCTTTTATGAACTACTCCATAATGCTGCATTGGGCTTCTCCACTGTCTAAAGTTAAGTCACAATGCCAACAACCTTTTACTAACTACTCCATAATGCTTCATTCGGCTTCTACTGAATTTTGTATGTGCATGCTTTTTCACTTTCATTCTTTTTTTTAAATGTTCCATTTATTGTTAATGGTGGTTATTGTTTTTTCTTCTCCTTTTTCATTTTTTATGAGGGCTGGATGTAAACAAGCCTGTATAGTGCTTAGTCTTTTCCCTCAATAAAAAAGGTTCGTTCGTTCGTTCTCCACTATCTAAAGTTAAGTCACAATGCCAACAACCTTTTACTAACTACTCCATAATGCTGCATTGGGCTTCTCCACTGTCTAAAGTTAAGTCACAATGCCAACAACCTTTTACTAACTACTCCATAATGCTGCATTGGGCTTCTCCACTGTCTAAAGTTAAGTCACAATGCCAACAACCTTTTATGAACTACTCCATAATGCTGCATTGGGCTTCTCCACTGTCTAAAGTTAAGTCACAATGCCAACAACCTTTTACTAACTACTCCATAATGCTGCATTGGGCTTCTCCACTATCTAAAGTTAAGTCACAATGCCAACAACCTTTTATGAACTACTCCATAATGCTGCATTGGGCTTCTCCACTGTCTAAAGTTAAGTCACAATGCCAACAACCTTTTACTAACTACTCCATAATGCTGCATTGGGCTTCTCCACTATCTAAAGTTAAGTCACAGCGCCAACAACCTTTTATGAACTACTCCATAATGCTGCATTGGGCTTCTCCACTATCTAAAGTTAAGTCACAATGCCAACAACCTTTTACTAACTACTCCATAATGCTGCATTGGGCTTCTCCACTATCTAAAGTTAAGTCACAATGCCAACAACCTTTTATGAACTACTCCATAATGCTGCATTGGGCTTCTCCACTGTCTAAAGTTAAGTCACAATGCCAACAACCTTTTACTAACTACTCCATAATGCTTCATTAGGCTTCTCCACTATCTAAAGTTAAGTCACAGCGCCAACAACCTTTTATGAACTACTTCATAATGCTGCATTGGGCTTCTCCAGTATCTAAAGTTAAGTCACAGCGCCAACAACCTTTTACTAACTACTCCATAATGCTGCATTGGGCTTCTCCACTGTCTAAAGTTAAGTCACAGCGCCAACAACCTTTTACTAACTACTCCATAATGCTGCATTGGGCTTCTCCAGTATCTAAAGTTAAGTCACAGCGCCAACAACCTTTTATGAACTACTCCATAATGCTGCATTGGGCTTCTCCACTGTCTAAAGTTAAGTCACAATGCCAACAACCTTTTACTAACTACTCCATAATGCTTCATTAGGCTTCTCCACTATCTAAAGTTAAGTCACAATGCCAACAACCTTTTATGAACTACTCCATAATGCTGCATTGGGCTTCTCCACTGTCTAAAGTTAAGTCACAATGCCAACAACCTTTTACTAACTACTCCATAATGCTTCATTGGGCTTCTCCACTGTCTAAAGTTAAGTCACAGCGCCAACAACCTTTTATGAACTACTCCATAATGCTGCATTGGGCTTCTCCACTGTCTAAAGTTAAGTCACAATGCCAACAACCTTTTACTAACTACTCCATAATGCTTCATTGGGCTTCTCCACTATCTAAAGTTAAGTCACAATGCCAACAACCTTTTACTAACTACTCCATAATGCTGCATTGGGCTTCTCCACTGTCTAAAGTTAAGTCACAATGCCAACAACCTTTTATGAACTACTCCATAATGCTGCATTAGGCTTCTCCACTGTCTAAAGTTAAGTCACAATGCCAACAACCTTTTACTAACTACTCCATAATGCTGCATTGGGCTTCTCCACTGTCTAAAGTTAAGTCACAATGCCAACAACCTTTTATGAACTACTCCATAATGCTGCATTGGGCTTCTCCACTGTCTAAAGTTAAGTCACAATGCCAACAACCTTTTACTAACTACTCCATAATGCTGCAACTGCTTCATTCGGCTTCTACTGAATTTTGTATGTGCATGCTTTTTCACTTTCATTCTTTTTTTAAATGTTCCATTTATTGTTAATGGTGGTTATTGTTTTTTCTTCTCCTTTTTCATTTTTTATGAGGGCTGGATGTAAACAAGCCTGTATAGTGCTTATTCTTTTCCCTCAATAAAAAAGGTTCGGCTTCTCCACTTCGTTCTCCACTATCTAAAGTTAAGTCACAATGCCAACAACCTTTTACTAACTACTCCATAATGCTGCATTGGGCTTCTCCACTGTCTAAAGTTAAGTCACAATGCCAACAACCTTTTACTAACTACTCCATAATGCTGCATTGGGCTTCTCCACTGTCTAAAGTTAAGTCACAATGCCAACAACCTTTTACTAACTACTCCATAATGCTGCATTGGGCTTATCCACTATCTAAAGTTAAGTCACAATGCCAACAACCTTTTATAACTACTCCATAATGCTGCATTGGGCTTCTCCACTGTCTAAAGTTAAGTCACAATGCCAACAACCTTTTACTAACTACTCCATAATGCTGCATTGGGCTTCTCCACTGTCTAAAGTTAAGTCACAATGCCAACAACCTTTTACTAACTACTCCATAATGCTTCATTAGGCTTCTCCACTATCTAAAGTTAAGTCACAGCGCCAACAACCTTTTATGAACTACTCCATAATGCTGCATTGGGCTTCTCCACTGTCTAAAGTTAAGTCACAATGCCAACAACCTTTTACTAACTACTCCATAATGCTGCATTAGGCTTCTCCACTGTCTAAAGTTAAGTCACAATGCCAACAACCTTTTACTAACTACTCCATAATGCTGCATTGGGCTTCTCCACTATCTAAAGTTAAGTCACAATGCCAACAACCTTTTAATAACTACTCCATAATGCTGCATTGGGCTTCTCCACTATCTAAAGTTAAGTCACAATGCCAACAACCTTTTACTAACTACTCCATAATGCTGCATTGGGCTTCTCCACTGTCTAAAGTTAAGTCACAATGCCAACAACCTTTTACTAACTACTCCATAATGCTGCATTGGGCTTCTCCACTGTCTAAAGTTAAGTCACAGCGCCAACAACCTTTTACTAACTACTCCATAATGCTGCATTGGGCTTCTCCACTATCTAAAGTTAAGTCACAGCGCCAACAACCTTTTATGAACTACTCCATAATGCTGCATTGGGCTTCTCCACTATCTAAAGTTAAGTCACAATGCCAACAACCTTTTACTAACTACTCCATAATGCTGCATTGGGCTTCTCCACTGTCTAAAGTTAAGTCACAATGCCAACAACCTTTTACTAACTACTCCATAATGCTGCATTGGGCTTCTCCACTATCTAAAGTTAAGTCACAGCGCCAACAACCTTTTATGAACTACTCCATAATGCTGCATTGGGCTTCTCCACTATCTAAAGTTAAGTCACAGCGCCAACAACCTTTTATGAACTACTCCATAATGCTGCATTGGGCTTCTCCACTATCTAAAGTTAAGTCACAATGCCAACAACCTTTTACTAACTACTCCATAATGCTTCATTGGGCTTCTCCACTGTCTAAAGTTAAGTCACAATGCCAACAACCTTTTACTAACTACTCCATAATGCTTCATTGGGCTTCTCCACTGTCTAAAGTTAAGTCACAATGCCAACAACCTTTTACTAACTACTCCATAATGCTTCATTGGGCTTCTCCACTGTCTAAAGTTAAGTCCAGTCTGCCGGAATAGCAGCTGCCCCCTCTGCTATCTGGCAGTCATAGTCGGAAACAGCAGACAGGCACATTCATGCACTGCTTATTATTTGCCACCGATGTACATACGTTGCTGCTCATTCGTGATTTGGCCGCACCTAATATCCACTTTAACAAACCCACAACACACAGTGAAGGCTGAACTAGATGTATCCAATTTAACAAACACACAACACACAGTGAAGGCTGAACTAGATGTATCCAATTTAACAAACCCACAACACACAGTGAAGGCTGAACTAGATGTATCCAATTTAACAAACCCACAACACACAGTGAAGGCCGAACTAGATGTATCCACTTTAACAAACCCACAACACACAGTGAAGGCCTAACTAGATGTATCCACTTTAACAAACCCACAACACACAGTGAAGGCCGAACTAGATGTATCCACTTTAACAAACCCACAACACACAGTGAAGGCTGAACTAGATGTATCCACTTTAACAAACCCACAACACACAGTGAAGGCCGAACTAGATGTATCCACTTTAACAAACCCACAACACACAGTGAAGGCCGAACTAGATGTATCCACTTTAACAAACCCACAACACACAGTGAAGGCCGAACTAGATGTATCCAATTTAACAAACCCACAACACACAGTGAAGGCTGAACTAGATGTATCCAATTTAACAAACCCACAACACACAGTGAAGGCTGAACTAGATGTATCCAATTTAACAAACCCACAACACACAGTGAAGGCTGAACTAGATGTATCCAATTTAACAAACCCACAACACACAGTGAAGGCTGAACTAGATGTATCCAATTCAACAAACCCACAACACACAGTGAAGGCTGAACTAGATGTATCCAATTCAACAACACACAATGAAGGCTGAACTAGATGTATCCAATTCAACAAACCCACAACACACAGTGAAGGCTGAACTAGATGTATCCAATTCAACAAACCCACAACACACAGTGAAGGCTGAACTAGATGTATCCAATTCAACAACACACAATGAAGGCTGAACTAGATGTATCCAATTCAACAAACCCACAACACACAGTGAAGGCTGAACTAGATGTATCCAATTCAACAACACACAATGAAGGCTGAACTAGATGTATCCAATTCAACAAACACACAATGAAGGCTGAACTAGATGTATCCAATTCAACAAACCCACAATGAAGGCTGAACTAGATGTATCCAATTCAACAAACACACAACACACAATGTTTCCATTTATGGCTCTCTACCACAACACCACAGTCCACTACACTTTATCCAATCACACATCGCGTCCTCTACGCTTCACCAATCAAAACCTCCGTAACATAACAAACCGAAACTAACAATCAAAGACTTTTTTTCGCGTTTGCCAAGCTCTCTCCACATTTGCAAACTCGACTGGAACGGAGTGCTTTCCGCTCGATAAGATCTGCCACTTTGCCAGGTTTCAAAGAGCAACTAAAAACATTCATTTTCAATTGAGTCTTAAATATTATATCAACAAACCCAGTGCACAGTAATTTGAGTGGAAATATTTGTTACGACTTATGAATAATTTGTGATTAATGGAGTATGAAGCTGTCATATGTACTTTGACATTAGACATACCATCATTGCTTTTATTGCAAAGATCATGGTATTTGCATCCTTTCATGTTTTCACTTGTTACCATTATATGACATTACTTGAAGACTTGTTCTTGCATGCTGATCACTTTGTATAATACCTTGCAGCTTGACATGTTGAATTTGAAATAACAACAGAACAAACCAAAACATCGACAAAAGACTGCACCCACATGTACTGAACACCCCCACCCCCCACACATACCACCCCACTTCCACTTACTCTTTCAAACAGAAGGGCCACTAAATGTCCAAACTATATTATAATATTCCACAGACACAGAGATTGTCTGTTTACTGCTGTAGGAAGACCTGACAGGAGTTAAGCACCTTCCAAATGGCGGGTTCTGTCCATGTCTTACTATTGTCATCAGGCAGCTGTCTACTGCTGTAGGAAGACCTGACAGGAGTTAAGCACCTTCCAAATGGCGGGTTCTGTCCATGTCTTACTATTGTCATCAGGCAGCTGTTTCTGTCTTGTACTGCTGAATGTTATTCCTAATATATATCCTGTGGCAGGGTGAATTCTCTTTCCTATGAATATAATATTCCTTTCACTGATTTTCTTTTTCGTCATAATTTTCTCCACACGAAGTCTCTATATGATACATGTATTTGAATGAATAATCAGGTTCAGGCTCCCATGGACCCCCATTTAAGGGTCCATGAAGTACTATAACCAAAAGGACACAATATGAGAATGTGTAGAAAAATATATTAAAAAAATAAAAAATATATATAAAATATTTAAAAATGGGCAAAAATAGCAAACCATGGTGGCATTCCAAGTTATGAGCTCCAATCAAGGACCTTTTCTTCACTAATTCATTGATCTGATTCTCTCACCTTTTTCATCTGCTCTCTCTCTCCCTGAATGTCATTGACCAGTTCTTTGCCTACCCTCTGCGTGCGTGCATGCGCACACTGTTGTGCATAAACATTCTGAAAACTGTCAAGCTACCCCCATCACATGCACTTGGAATGTCTTTTATTTCAAAATGTGCTCTAGGACCCTCTATACCCTAAATGAAAGGGTTCCTAGGACCCCTTGCCGTGCAGGATGATTGGGAGCCCTGAGATTACAGCTTTGTCTTAAATGAAAACTAGAAGCCATTTGCACTGGCTCTAAATCTAATACTGCAGCCTTGGGGATTGGCTGGCCTTTGGGGACCCACTCAAAGCATCTACAAGACAAAACGAAACAAATTCCAGTCCACACAAAGAGAGCCCAGCCCAGCCCTGAAGAATAGCAGTTGCCTCCTCTGATACAGACAGCAGAGATCTGGAAGTCATAGAAACAATGGACTAGCGCTCTTTCCCACACACAAATATGAATTGTCCTATTATTCTCCTCACATGAAATGACAGACTTCTCCTTGCTGAGTACACCCTCCCCATCCAGGTGAGTGCACTGAGTGTCCAGGGCAGCACAAGGCCAGTAATCCATCAATTAATCATCCCCCCCCCCCCCCCCCCCATGTCACATTCTCACACACAACTCACACACTCAACAAGCCTAATAAGCTCCAGGCTCCAGGCCAACAACTAGGTAGTATCTTGTTTTCTGTATGTACAGCTCTCTCTCTCTCTCTCTCTCTCTCTCTCTCCTCTCTCTCTCTCTGTCTCTGTCTCTGTCTGTCTGTCTGTCTGTCTGTCTGTCTGTCTGTCTGTCTCTCTCTCTCTCTCTCTCTCTCACACCTCTCTCTCTCTCTCTCTCTCTCTCTCTCTCTCTCTCTCTCTCTCTCTCTCTCTCTCTCTCTCTCTCTCTCTCTCTCTCTCTCTCTCTCTCTCTCTCTCTCTCTCTCTCTCTCTCTCTCTCTGTGTGTGTGTGTGTGTGTGTGTGTGTGTGTGTGTGTGTCTTCATCTTAAAGACAATAATCTATTCTTTCAGGAATCCTCAAGTCGTTTATTTGCTCGAATGAATGTTGCATTTTTGTGTACATGTCCTCATGTAGATAGGCCGGAGGCCTCACATAAAAAAAATTACAAGTTCTCTTTCTCTCTCTATCTGGTACATATGACTAGTACTCACATATTCTGGTCTGTGCATATATAAATTACAAGTTCTCTTTCTCTCTCTATCTGGTACATATGACTAGTACTCACATATTCTGGTCTGTGCATATATAAATTACAAGTTCTCTTTCTCTCTCTATCTGGTACATATGACTAGTACTCACATATTCTGGTCTGTGCATATATAAATTACAAGTTCTCTTTCTCTCTCTATCTGGTACATATAAATTATAACTAGTACTCACATATTCTGGTCTGTGCATATATAAATTACAAGTTCTCTTTCTCTCTCTATCTGGTACATATGACTAGTACTCACATATTCTGGTCTGTGCATATATAAATTACAAGTTCTCTTTCTCTCTCTATCTGGTACATATAAATTATAACTAGTACTCACATATTCTGGTCTGTGCATATATAAATTACAAGTTCTCTTTCTCTCTCTATCTGGTACATATGACTAGTACTCACATATTCTGGTTTGTGCATATATAAATTACAAGTTCTCTTTCTCTCTCTATCTGGTACATATAAATTATAACTAGTACTCACATATTCTGGTCTGTGCATATATAAATTACAAGTTCTCTTTCTCTCTCTATCTGGTACATATAACTAGTACTCACATATTCTGGTCTGTGCATATATAAATTACAAGTTCTCTTTCTCTCTCTATCTGGTACATATGACTAGTACTCACATATTCTGGTCTGTGCATATATAAATGAAAGTGTGGGTGTTGTTTTCTTTTCTCGTTTTCTAATAATCGTTGTTGGCAAAATGAAAACAAGCCTGTACTGTGCTTATTCTTTTTGTTTTTGTTTGTTTGTTCATTCATTCGCTCTCTCTCTCTCTCTCTCTCTCTCTCTCTCTCTCTCTCTCTCTCTCTCTCTCTCTCTCTCTCTCTCTCTCCAACCCATGACTATCCTTTGACTGGTTACCTTGACCATTTACTTCTCTCCCTCATCTCTCTCACTTCAACACCCCAATTCTTCCTCACCTCCACCTCGTTAGCTGTGTTTCCCTGTTTGTCCCGCCCAGAAAACTGCTCCATCACTGCGCTATGGACAGAGACCGAGGAATGCAGCTCAGGGGAAACTACCACTCACCTAATTCCAGTTCAAATGGCTTCAACCCAATTCGGTTGTGCTGTATAGTTTTCTTTAATTGCAAACAGTTTGGAGGACAATATCCTCAATTACTTCTGATGTGTCTGTTTACACTCCAATTATGTGATGGGAAAACATATCCTACCTTTTTTTTTCTCTTTGCATTCCAAGCAAATGTGTTGTTTGCTTGTTGTTGTTTTTTATGCATGTACTTGGGTGTTCTGCTTTTAAACTTGCACATTAAAGTAGTGAACACAATGCACACACATTTTATGTTTATAAATATTTGTTCACCTCGCAAGTCTAGCAATATCACTGTCGAGCGTGTCATACACATTTAACATATGCATAAGAATCATATTCACTTCAGTGCTTGCAACATAAGCAAACATACATGCACACACACACAAACATGCACCAACCTCACCCCTCTTCCCAAGCATTCCTCTCCCCCCTCCCCATCTCCCAAGCAAACTGATCTTTAAGAGTTCTGACATTTAAATTTAATACTGGTACAAGAGCGTAAGTGTGTAGATGTGATCGCACTATACGCACTTAGATCACAAGTCATGCAAGTTAATACAACTAACACTTAACACTGCCCTAGAACAGTCCCTCTTTACCAACACTTTTAACAAATATATGTCTTCATAAACGCAATTTCATTGCGCAAGCACGTAGTGCATACCTCAGTCATAACACAAACGCCATCCAGAACCAAAGCTAAACCTCCACTGCCACAGCCTAAGTAGGGAGACAAACATTCAGACACCACGTGTCAGCAAAATAAAAAGGATAGAAGAAAACACTTTGGGTCGACTTACTCCTCCCCCCCCCCATCACCCCCCCCCCCCTTCCCCCTATCCAAACATTTAGGCGTGCTAACTGGAGTGGGCGTCTACCGAGGCATTCGGCCCTGCATAATTAGCTTTCCATGAGGTCTTCCCCACAGTGGGCTCCCATTGTCACCAGCAGTAGTCACCATGCATAGACAATCTCCATGGAAAAGGGCACAGCAGTCACTTTACTGTGGCCATGGTTTGGTCTTCCCCCAGCACAGCAGTCACTTTACTGTGGCCATGGTTTGGTCTTCCCCCAGCACAGCAGTCACTTTACTGTGGCCATGGTTTGGTCTTCCCCCAGCACAGCAGTCACTTTACTGTGGCCATGGATTGGTCTTCCCCCAGCACAGCAGTCACTGTGGCCATGGTTTGGTCTTCCCCCAGCACAGCAGTCACTGTGGCCATGGTTTGGTCTTCCCCCAGCACAGCAGTCACTGTGGCCATGGTGTGGTCTTCCCCCAGCACAGCAGTCACTGTGGCCATGGTTTGGTCTTCCCCCAGCACAGCAGTCACTTTACTGTGGCCATGGTTTGGTCTTCCCCCAGCACAGCAGTCACTGTGGCCATGGTTTGGTCTTCCCCCAGCACAGCAGTCACTGTGGCCATGGTTTGGTCTTCCCCCAGCACAGCAGTCACTGTGGCCATGGTTTGGTCTTCCCCCAGCACAGCAGTC
>CM065680.1:103773195-103785695 GCA_017654935.2 Phymorhynchus buccinoides | reverse complement strand
AATCACGGGTAGTTCCACAGTCATCATCAACTGTTCTCTATGGGTAGTAGTGGTAGTTACGGGTAGTTCCACAGTCATCATCAACTGTTCTCTATGGATAGTACTAGTAGTGGTAATCACGGGTAGTTCCACAGTCATCATCAACTGTTCTCTATGGATAGTAGTGGTAATCACGGGTAGTTCCACAGTCATCATCAACTGTTCTCTATGGATAGTAGTGGTAATCACGGGTAGTTCCACAGTCATCATCAACTGTTCTCTATGGATAGTACTAGTAGTGGTAATCACGGGTAGTTCCACAGTCATCATCAACTGTTCTCTATGGATAGTAGTGGTAATCACGGGTAGTTCCACAGTCATCATCAACTGTTCTCTATGGGTCATAGTGGTAATCACGGGTAGTGCAATAGCGCTATGCACCACAAACACACACACACATGTGCGCGCAAGAGAGAGAGAGTTTGCAGACATACAAATGGACAAACCAGTGTCAAGCCACAGATAAGGCTCCTACTTGGTGGATGCTTCTAAACTAAAAATAAATAAATCAGTGTTGCTGCATGCATAGGCCAGGGGGTGACTTTATTTATTATTTTATGTAGCATACAACCTGGATGACTAATCTATATTTCTAGGTAACAGATGTTGGATTCTCTGTCTGTGTGTGTGTGTGTGTGTGTGTGTGTGTGTGTGTGTGTGTGTGTGTGTGTGTGTGTGTGTGTGTGTGTATCACTGTGTGTCACTGTGTGTGTGTGTGTGTGTGTCACTGTGTGTGTGTCACTGTGTGTGTGTGTGTCACTGTGTGTGTGTGTCAAGTCAAGTCAAGTCAAAATGATCGTGCGTGTGTGTGTGTGTGTGTGTGTGTGTGTGTGTGTGTGTGTGTGTGTGTGTTTACACACACATATAACACATTTTTCAATCTCTATTTTTGACTCTTCTTCTTCTTCTGCGTTCCCAGGCCATAAGGCCACAATTGGTATGTATACCAAAAAATGTGTCCGTTTTCCAGTTTTCACTGGTCTCCTTCTTCTTCTTCTGGTAATGACATGTCCACCTGCCATAACCAGCAATTATTAACATGTATGTACTGGGATTCAAAGAATTTATGCTGCGCAGGAAAAACAAAAACAAAAGCTAGATAGATAAGAGGGCATGTGAGGCTGGGCACCACTGGCTACTCCGAGAACACCCAACCCCACACGGAAAAAAAGAAAAAGTATGTGGTCTTTATGCAGGGAGCTTCAGCACCTTCGAGGTGAAGGAGCTGAGTGTGGGGGACTGGACAGTTTCTGGTGACAAGGAGTTCCAGTCGCGGATGGTTTGGGGGAAGAAAGAGTTGCTGCGGTAGTCGCTTCTTGCAGATATACGTTGAACTTGCATGTTGTGGTTCTGTCTTCTACTGCTGGGAGGTAGGGGGTTGAGGGCGTTGCACCGTACACAGGCCAGTCCATTCACAATTTTATAGAACATGGTGAGCCTGGAAGCTCTGCGGCGCTCAGCCAGTGAGGACCATTGTAGCTGTTTGGGCATGCTACTGACACTGGATGTGTTTCTGTGCTTGTTAAGGACATATCTGGCTTCAGCCAGTGAGGACCACTGCAGCTGTTGAAGCATGCTACTGACACTGGATGTGTTTCTGTGCCTGTTAAGGACATATCTGGCTTCAGCCAGTGAGGACCATTGTAGCTGTTGGAGCATGCTACTGACACCGGATGTGTTTCTGTGCCTGTTAAGGCCATATCTGGCTGCTCTGTGCTGCACCTTCTCAAGGTCCGAGGTCAGCCTGTCAGTGTGTAATTCAGCCGCATTCAGCCGACACATTCCGATTTCGGAGGAGCTCAAAGGAAAAAAACTATATTATAAGGAAGATGTTTTTGGAAAAAAGGCAAGAGAATGGGCCAAAAAGTCAGAAAGATAGTAGATGATACAAAGCAAGGAAAAAGGCACAGTCAAAGAGAGAGACATATCAGAGGAAGTTACAAGCACAGAACTTCCAGAAGGTGGGGGGACTATTTGTATGGAAGACACCCCCGGTATCCCCACGGGGAATTTTTTAATTTTAATTAAATTCCTGCAAAATAGAGATCATCATGTCTGACAATTTTCAATATGATTAAGTAGTTTATGTGAAGTAGAATACATATTAGTTATATACAGACACACAGTGACACACACACACACACACACACACACACACACACACACACACACACACAGTGTCTCTCACACACACACTGAGAGACAGAGGGGGAGGGGGGCTGTCAAATGCACAGGCTCTTGTTTCCGTTGCAATAAACTCCAGTTCTTTTCAAACTATAAACACTAGAAATGAAAGCTACGCAGAGGTGGTGGGGAAGAGCGCGCAGAGGTGGTGGGGAAGAGCGTATGACTATGAGGAGTAGAGGGGAGTGGAAATTTGAAACTCTTGTCTCAGCACACACACACACCCAACAACAGTAATGCAGCACCCAGATTTGACCAAAACACAAGGCATGGTTCACTGAGCACTCTCACTTTGTAAAGACTCCACAGCAAAATCAAACGATTCGCAAGACTGCCCTTGACCACGCTCGAGTTGGGTTCCCATTATTTTGATTCTTAACAAATAGACGAATTTCAGGAAAAAAATAGGGGAGAGTACTTCGTGAAAATTAGAGTTGTTTACCTCGACTTACTCGGTCAAATACTCTAGCAACAATGGCGTTGAAGAACGATTTGCAAACATTTTAAATAGAAAGAGGGGTTACAAACTGATCTAACTTGCAAAACGTTGAGAACTCGCAAAGAAATATACAATGTGATTGACCCACATGGCTTGATAGAGAACAGAACTGATGCAAAAAACACAAACCGAGTGTGTCTAGATCTCAAACGCAGCATGTTCGGAGGGTAATTGTTACGATGTGGGTGGGGGTGGGAGGGTGGGGGGGCAATTGCTATCATAGTCTTGACATCTGTAGGGTCCCCCTTACCAAAAATGCTTCACAATAAGGGGTCCCATTATAAATCACATGTTAACGGACGGAAAGTTACCACATTCAGATTGCTATCATGCATTTTTTGGAAAGGGGTGACTATAGTCTATAGATGCCCCCCCCCCCCCCCCCCCCCCCCCCAGATGGTAATCATTCCTATTTGGGGATCTACCTGATGGTAGAGTAACTTCCCCTGTTTGACTGATTGAATTAGGCAAGATCACTCCCATACACCATAAGATTACTCTCGAACAATTCCTATTCAGGCGGCCACTCAAATAAAACTGCTGAGGATTTGAGAGAGAATCGAGAGTGGTGAGGTCCCCCTTTTTGGGCCAACACAACTCAGAATTTTTTTTTTTTAAACTGTCTAATTTTAAGCTAAAACACAAAAATGTATGGATAGGCCTAACAAGAATCATTCAGACAAGAGGCCATTCTTAGCTTTCTTCTTTAAACATAATAAATGTCCCCGACAATCTGGTCAATGTCTTGTATTCCTGAAATATCATAATATGACGTCTCATCATATCATCTATATTATAATGCGCTAAGGATCCAAGGAGGGGACCCTAAAAACATGAGTACCACGTAAATGTCGGACTTTCGCTCATGATGCGGGTCAAGATACGCGCTTCGTCTATTTATTCTGTTAGGTTGGATTAAAAAATTTGCTTTGGAAAGTTGATTTTGAAGGCAAAATGTTGCTCGCGTGTCAATTGGCATTATTTTGAAGCTGCATCATCTGGTCCAACTTGACTGCTTTCCCTTCTTCCTCAAGATTATAATGAAAGTTTTACATCGACTTTCGACGAAGCCTTAATAGTTCCATAGGTAAGATGCCGGGTCGCAAATCCGTAGGTCGCGGGTTCGAGTCTGCCCCTCGCCACAATTTTTTTTTTCTTCTTCTTCGATCGCTCGGACAGGTTCCTATCAATCATGAACGCAGATGCTTCATGCTGCCATGCAGAGCACGGGTTTATCTATTTGAAGGCAAAATGTGTGAAATTTCATCCAAAATTTGGGTCGTCTGCTTCGCCCGAAAATTGCCGAAGCTACCTTCGGAAAACACGAAGTTTGACGAAGTTATTTAGGTCACATTTCAAGTTGGCTATACAGAGACCATCAACTTTACTGCAATCTGTAAACTTAATATTCTTTTTTTTTCTCCGTGGTAATGGTTATTTGAATGAACGAAAAAACACCACTTTGACAATCGAAGGCAATATCATGATGCAGATTGCTAAAATCCGTCGTAAAACTGGTGAGTTAAACTGTCTAATTTGGGGTGGACGGTCATTTGCATTTTCAAAACGTTTCATTTTCAGACAGGTGCGTGTGCTAACAGAAAACCGAGGCTAACTCACTGCACCTAGAAACTAGAAACTTCTATGGTTGCTTTGGTTAGAAGAAGGGAGAGGGGGAGGGGTGGCTAGGAAGGAGAAGAGGAAGGAGAGTAGGGCTTTTCTACAAATTGTTCCTCTACCTTCTGGAAGTTTTGTGCTTGGTCTAACCATATTTGTTTTGAAAGGTGCATAACGGAGAATAACGCATCTGCGCTCATGAATTGACAGGAAACCGAACAAGCAATGATGAAGTGTGTGCTGTCTACTACAGTGTGTGTGTGTGTGTGTGTGTGTGTGTGTGTGTGTGTGTGTGTGTGTGTGTGTGTGTGTGTGTGTGTATTTTCACAACATTTAGGCACCTACTTTTCTCAAAGTGACCAAACCTAAGTCTGTGCGGAGCTTACAATTGCTTTCATAACATTTCCACATTTGAGAAAACACATTGATATGCTAGAGGGAGTTCAGAGGAGGTTTACAAAAAAGATTGTTGGTACAAATGATATGACCTATGAGGAAAGACTTATTTATCTGCGGATACCTAGCCTAGAGTATAGAAGACTCAGGGGTGATATGATTGAAGTTTATAAAATATGTCACCATTTATACGATTATTCCACTACTAACAGCCTACTAACTCTTTGTGAGGGTGATAGAACCCGTGGCCATAACTTTAAGCTGTACAAAAAAGATACTAATACCAGACTAGCACAAAACTTTTTTACTAACAGAGTAATAAATGCATGGAATAACCTTCCCGATGAAGCAGAAATGCAAAGTCATTAAATCCATTCAAAAATATCATAGACAAGTTTTTCCAAAACAAAATGTATTCAGTTAATATACAGATTTAAAGGAATAAAACACAGATGCCTTAGTAGTCATCATTGAATGAAGCCAAACCAAATAAAAATCAAAAACATATTTAGAGGGCAAAAGGCTAAACAAAATAGCCTATAGTGCCATTTATGCTATGCTATGCTAATGTTACGGCTCGATACGTATCTTGGCCCAATACGTATCGGGCCGTGGCCCAATAGAGTTCCGTATTGGGCCAGACCAATACGAAACACCTTATCAGGCCAGGCCCAATAGAGAAAAAAAGGTGTGTTTTCTCTCGGGCTGAACCGTCACGTATTGGTCGGCCCAATACGAAACAGTCTGCTCCGGGAAAATCCGGTCTATGAATAACGTTGTTGTGAGTTGTTGTCACAAAGTTTAAAGTTTTCCAGGTTTGTGGTTGTTGTACGTTGTTTTGAGTTCTGAGTACTATTAACAAAGTTTCAACAAAGTTTCAACAACCGTCAAGTGTTTTGGGAATCTGTTTCCGATCTTCCTGATCGCTATTGGGCCGACCCGCAACGTATTGGTCGGACCAATACAAAACAACCTCATTTGCACGCTGTTGGGCCAAGCCCACCAGTGTGTATCGCATTGGTCTGGCCCAATACGGAACTCTCTATTGGGCCACGGCCCGATACGTATTGGGCCACGGCCCGATACGTATTGGGCCACGGCCCGATACGTATTGGGCCAAGATACGTATCGGGCCGTAACACTAACATCCCGTGCGGAGCACGGGTTTTGCTATATTCAATAATGTACAGCTAGCCAGTTCTTCTTCTTCTTCGGACAGGTTCCTATCAATTATGAACGCAGATGCTTCATGCTGCCGAGCGGAGCACGGGTTTATCTAGTATGATATGATATGATATATGACAAATTGTCATGTCTTGCTCGCATTGCGGCCATCATGATCATGTCCGCGTCCGTAACAGCAACAGCAGACGACAGGTTGTTGCAACTCGACAGCGTCATAAAAACAAAATGAACAGGCTGCAAACTTCAATAGCACTAAGATTTCTAAAGAAACAGACTGAGAGCTCCAAAACTATTCTCACCTGTTCACAGAAGCCTACTGTTTGTGGTAGTACCTGTGCAATGGCCGGATGTTGCTACTTGCCCAACACTGAATCAGTGAATGGTGGCCTACTAAATTTAGCTTGACCATCAAAATTACTACGCTGCTCCTTCGCTGCTTCGCAAAGTCCTTTACTTGTACTGTTCGGTTTTCTTCGTTTATCGAATCAGCAATATATCACGCATTTGCGGTGAAATCGGATGAACAAACCACTGCATTGCACATAACCAAGGAGTTAAATAATGAGTTCTATTCACCTTGGAATATATGACAGGCGCTACGTTCGCCGGCCATAGGCACTCGAAAAAAAAAAAATATTTATTTTTTGGCAGAAGTGCGCGCTGTGAAAGTAGGTCAGGTCAGGTATTTGATGACAAATAGGCCTCGCGGCCTCTTCAGCATTAATGTTAGTCTGTGGCGTGCTCGCCTGTGCGCGTGCGCATGTGTCAGGTCAGGTATGTATGTGTGCGTGTGCGTGCGCGCGCGCGCGCGCGCGCGCGCGTGTGTGTGTGTGTGTGTACGTGTGCGCGCGCGCACGTACGTGTGTGTAGGCCTATGTGTGTGCGTGTGTGTACTGATGCTCGTGAATAAAATTAAAAAAAAAGATTAGCCTATCCGATAATCCAACTAGAAAGGACGGAGACAGTGCACATTATTTTGTTTGCTTCTGGAAGTGGGGCCTGGGCCGGGCGGAACTGGGGGGTTAAACGGTCTTAACCCAGGGTAAGCAGTTGGTCTTTCTCCTTTCTATCTTTTTCTTTTAATTCTAATAGGGAATGCGCCCTCCTAGCCGGGTTCCGTCGCGTCTATCGTCAGAAGTGGCGTCTGCGACGTATCGATCCAGATCCAGATCCAGATCCAGATCCATGCACCTCCCGACCCGCAGACAATTAACTCGGATACATTTAAAGACACACTGACGCACCACGATTAAGTCCATTAATTGGGGGGTTTCTGGGTAGCTGTGACCCACATACAAATGCCCCCAACTTCAAATTGAGGCTGCTCTTTAAAATGATGTTTCGTTTTCAATTTGGGGACATTTGTATCTGATTCAAACCTGGTCAAAACAATATTTCTTACTAGCTATAAGAGGGAACACGCGTGAAACCCGTGATTTTGACACGTGACCCGGTGGGTCTTTAAAGCAAACCTATTATTAAAAATTAAGAGATCTGGAAAAAATAATTTTAAATTCCTGTGTCTGACTGGCAGAAAATAGATTTATTTAAATCATCATATAATGAAACAAACAAAAAACGAACACGAAAACTCCTTGGCGATACGGAAAGCCAAATTCACCGTTACATCAGGGCCTGTGTATCTAAATGCACTGGCTCTGGTTACATAAGATGACACGTCTAAGGGGTGAAATGGGTGTGATGGTGATTTTTTTTGTTCAGACACAAAACAAGTAGTTAAAAACAAACCAACGAAGCAAAATTTTGGCACAAACAAAAAATCATTTATGTATCCAACATGACTATTTTTTCCAATAATGTATTTGGGACTAGGTGTAGGGTGACAATAAAAAAAAATGCAACCCACAAAATCGTTAATAGTTTTCTCAGTTGTGGATTTTTTGGGTGTGTGTGTGTTATTTTGGTGTGTGGTTGTTGTTTTTTGGGGGTCGTAGTGGGGTGGTGGTGGGTTTTTTTTGTGTGTGTTGTTGGTTTTTTGTGTGTGTGTGTTGGTTGTTGGTGTGTGTGTGTGTGTGTGTTTGGGGTTTTTTTGTGGTGTGTGTGTTGCTTTTTGGTGTGTGTGTGTCAGTGTTTGCTTGCTTGTTTTTTTGCTGTGTGTTTTTTGTGTGTGTGGGGGGGGGGGGGGGGGGGGGGGTTGGGGGGGGGGGGGGGGGGGGGGGGGGGGGGGGGGGGGGGGGGGGGGTTTGGTGTGTGTGGATTTTTTGGTGTGTGTGTGTGTGTTTGCTTGGTTGTTTTGGGGTTGGGTGTGTGGGTTTTTTTTGGGGGGGGTTGGTGTGTGTGGGGCGGGGGGGTTGTTTTTGGTGTGTGTGTTGTTGTTGTTTCTTTGTGTGTGTGGTGGGTTTTTTTGGGTGTGAGTGTTGTTTTATGTTGTGTTTTAATAAAACTATCATTTTGATTTTTCAGGTTTCTGAAGAAGATTCAATGCATGGAAAGAGCCCCGGAGAGCTACGAAAAATAAGTTTCTGTGGACCCTCCCCCCCCCCCTTTTTTTTAAAAAGAAAGGTCGCTTTTTGAGGTGTGAAAACACTTTCTCAGAAAATGTTAATTGTTTGCAAGCTCAATGTCTGCTTTTCAAAAATGGACCGTCGTTTTTGCCCTGAAAATTGAAATGCAAGGGGCATACTGTATCTCCCGACTTTTTGAGTCCACATATGAATGAAAATGTTGTCTGGGTAAAGCTTCTCTAAATAACGATCGCCGCGCGAATAACGGTAAAGGCCAAACGAGGCCTAAGACACACTTTAGGAAACGTTTGCGGAAGAATATTACAAGCTCTTGTCTGATTGGTAAAAAAAAAAGTATTGTTTTAACCAAACTTTAATGGACCAATCAACAAGAAATGTATTCACCCATGCAAATCACGTGATAGTTCGCCAAGAGATACTTTCGAAGTAGCCACAAAACGTTTTTGGCAAACGTCGGCGAAAGAGGTGTTTCTTAGTACCGTTTTTTGCCGATTTTCACCCACGCTACGTAACGTTAGCCCTTGTGAAACGGACCCTGAAATTGCAAACAAAGACATTGAAATTGCGAAAGCGATTTTAGACCGAAAAAAGTGGGGGGGGGGGTTTCCAGAAAATGTGTAACCATGGAAACTTAATTTCTGGAGCACACAAGAAAATCTTGGAAAAACAAACTGTTGAGGTCTTTCATGCATTGACTCTTGTTTAAAACCCCGAGGAAATCATAATTTATGGTTCATTTTTATAACCAATTTTATGGGTTGCATTTTCTCAATGAGACACCCTGTTTGTTGCTATTTTCTGTTCACAAGGCGAGTTTCAGTGAACTTCCAGATGCTCCTATATGGAGAGTACGTCGCCGCTGGTGCAGCGACACCCGTTTTTGTTTGGTTTTATTTCAAGTTGTTTTGAGGGACGGGGGAGGACAGGAGAGATGGACACCTCTTTACAGACAACACACTCTGCCATAGAACTGTAGGCTCTTCTAAGGACCATGAACATCTCCAACAGGATCTCAACAAACTTGCATCCTGGGAAAACTCGTGGAAGATGTCTTTCCACCCTGATAAGTGCAGCAGAATATTCAACGTGATGAAGTTGGCTGCCTATGGCGAAGAAGAAGAAGAAGTGCCAAAGTCTCCACATCACCAAAAAGAGAAACCCCCTGGTCCTAAATTACCACCTCCACGGCCAAAATCTGAAACAGGTAGGCCTAGAGGAGACAAAGTACCTGGGAGTCACCATCCAACACGATCTCAGATGGGACTTGGTGGACCCCCCTTGCTGACAGGAGACGCCACACCTACAGACTGGCGACCTTCAATAAATACCACCACGGTGACGTCTCCATCAACACCCCGTACCAACCATCCCTCAACCCACCGACAAGGCGTACCAGACAGCCCCACCAGTCCGCATATCTCCTCCCCACCAGCTACAGACAGCAGTCCTTCTCCCCATGGACCACCCGTCAATGGAACTCCCTTCCACCAGAGGCAGTAACATCAGCCTCGGTACGTGGAAGGCTCCAAGGCCCGGATCCGAGCAATGCCCCCCTCCCCCCTCATCCCCAACCCCCTCAATCCTCCCCCACTACCCCGCCCAGGCTACCCTGCCTTTCACCCCTCCCTCTCCCCTGACCCCCATTTCCACCTAATCCCATTAAACATTATCCTGACCATTATATAAGCCGATCATCCGGGTGGCGAAGACACCATCAGCTTTTCTGCCTGACCGAAGTTCCCCAGTTCCAACAACAGAACCGTCAATGTGATGACGGTGGTTGTTCATTTAAGAAAGAAGAAGATGGACTTTATAATTATAACTATCAATTTGGTTCGTAACATGTAGCAAGATCTCTCCCTATTCTTACTGACTTTTCGTCTTTCCGCCTCTCTCTATATGTGCATGCAACATTTGAGCCCCTTGGTTCTTTCCGTTCAAACGTTATCATATTAACATAGTTATCCAGCCAGGGAAAACTATTGTGAGCTATGGCAGCCTACCACCAATACATTTTCGGCTCCAATCATCTTGACTTTTGACCAACGACCTTCATTTTTCGATGTTGGCCTAGATGTCCTAACTACCTATCCACATGCAAAATGTGAGGGTCCTAGGCCCCTCCGTTCAAACACTATCGTGATAACATAGATAGACAGTGAGCCAGCCAGCAATAAACAGACCGACAGGCAGCCTGAAAACACTAACCAGACACAAACAAGCATTGATACACAAAAGGAAGAGGTGATTCTATTAAATTCAGCAAACATCTAGTTTGAACTCACAAGGAAACACTTTTTGTTCTATCCTTGCTTAATTGGTCTGCCTCTTTTCTTTTCTTGTTCTTTTTCTGTTGGACATTAACTATTTCCGTATTTGAATACATGTACAAATAAATATATTGCTTCCTATGACGCGTTTTAAAACATGATAAATAGGCTAAAAAGATGTGCATACATACGTACGTTTATTTGAAGCAGCTTTGAGGTATTTTCCCAACACTTTGTATTCCATGTTGAGTGTAGATCCGTCTTAGTGAGAGGAAAAAAATCATAAAAACGAACTATTCACCACAAAAAATTATACTAACGTCCAATCACACATGTATGAAGAGAGAAAAAACCTGCCACATTCATAGAGAAAAAGTGTGCACGATTATTATGTATGTATCAGTTTTGAAGAGATCCCCACAGTAAGATATATGACATCTCACTGTTGTCCCAAAGGCACGTTGAACCATGCACTGCATCGATCCACTGGGTTGCTGCAACGGCTGACGAGGCGTGCAACAGGTTGCGGCAATGACGTGTGACATGTGTCATAGCAGGGACGGATCTTGTAGTGGGGGGTCCTGGGTTTCCGCCCCCCCCCCCCCCACCCCCCCCCCCCCCCCCCCCCCACACCCCCCCCCCCCCCCCCCCCCCTCTGCCCCAAGATGTACCTTATAGGCCTACAACTGTAAAAAGTAAGAAGATGACTCGATGTTTGCCGTAATCATAACTAAATTGCAAAAGGTTCCGGGGGCTTTGCCCCTTGAGCCCCCCAATGAGTATTACCTCTTAACTCTGAACCTAAACAGCTCCTGGACACCCCCCCCCCCCCCCAATGAGCATTACCCCTTAACTCTGAACCTAAACAGCTCCCTGGACCCCCCCCTCCCCCCAATGAGCATTACCCCTTAACTCTGAACCCAAACAGCTCCCTGGACCCCCCCCCCCCCTCCCCCAATGAGCATTACCCCTTAACTCTCAACCTAAACAGCTCCCTGGACCCCCCCCCCCTCCCCCCATTACCCCTTAACTCTGAACCTAAACAGCTCCCCCCCCCCCCCCCCCCCCCCCCCCCCCAATGAGCATTACCCCCTTAACTCTGAACCCAAACAGCTCCCTGGACCCCCCCCCCCCTCCCCCAATGAGCATTACCCCTTAACTCTGAACCCAAACAGCTCCCTGACACCCCCCCCCCCCCCCCCCCAATGAGCATTACCCCTTAACTCTGAACCCAAACAGCTCCCCCCCCCCCCCCCCCCCCCCCCCCCCCCCCCCCCCCCCCCAATGAGCATTACCCCTTAACTCTGAACCTAAACAGCTCCCTGGACCCCCCCCCCCCCCAATGAGCATTACCCCTTAACTCTGAACCTAAACAGCTCCCTGGACCCCCCCCCCCATGAGCATTACCCCTTAACTCTGAACCTAAACAGCTCCCTGGACAACCCCCCCCCCCCCCCCCAATGAGCATTACCCCTTAACTCTGAACCCTAAACAGCTCCCTGGACCCCCCCCCCCCCAATGAGCATTACCCCTTAACTCTGAACCTAAACAGCTCCCGACCCCCCCCCCCCCCCCCCCCCCCCAATGAGCATTACCCCTTAACTCTGAACCTAAACAGCTCCCTGGACCCCCCCCCCCCCCCCCCCAATGAGCATTACCCCTTAACTCTGAACCTAAACAGCTCCCTGGACCCCCCCCCCCCCCCCCCCAATGAGCATTACCCCTTAACTCTGAACCTAAACAGCCCCCCACCCCCCGGGACCCCCCCCCCCCCCCCAATGAGCATTACCCTTTAACTCTGAACCTAAACAGCTCCCTGGACCC